>OY720677.1:25138761-25309261 GCA_963170755.1 Amphimallon solstitiale | reverse complement strand
AATAAATTGTTTGTCAAACATTTTGTACAATTGGTGTGCGCGCAGCCGAAATTATCATCCCGGTTCGTTTGAGTCGACGACGGCGCGCGGCGCCGAGTATTATATGTGTACTACACGTTCATGAACGGTATGCTATTACGGATCCACACGGTTCAAATGAGCCGGTTCCGTGACCCGGCTCACAATGAGGAGCTGAACCGAGTCAAAGAAATGAGCCGTTTTGCCCACCTCTATGTCAGTTATCTTCATAACCTATAAAATAATTATATTTTGACGTTTGTTATAATTATCATCAATTTTATTCAATTAAAAAATTGTCAAAATTTAATAACATAAATCTAACGTACCGGAAATTACACTTTTTTTTAAAGCATTTATATAATAGAAAAACTGAGTACAATATTTAAAAATTGTGACTTTCGATGTCAGTTTGTATGTTGATAATTTTTTTCAAAATTCAAATTCTGTTATGATTTCTCGTCGCAAAGGAAGAAATTATAGAAAGGAATCATTATATTGAATTAAGTATGGGCAAGTATAGGTACGATGTATTTATACTACTCATTATTATTTTTGATGATGTTTTTATAGTCATTACGTTGAATATAGTTTGTAAATTTATGAATGTTTTTGTGTTAATTTTTATGATAAAGAACGTTTAAATTTCAATAAAGAGAAGTTAGAATTATGTGAACAATTTCGCAACTCTCGTGTTTGCAGAAAGCAACCATTGTTAGATATAGTGATGTATGGAGCTCTTCGAGGTTGATTCGCCTCTTCGCTTGTACTTATATCTTTTTAATATTATATCTAAGGCTGTAAGGGCATCTCATTGGTAATGCGATTAATGCTGGTCGCATGCTGTTTTAATGAATGTTAAATGTTAATAATCATTTCCCCTATAAAAATGTTAGTTAAAATTCATAAGGCAGATTTCATTAAAAAACAACTAAATACGGTATAACTATTTTCGGTACGCTATTTCTGAAAATAAGGGAGCTAATTAGAATTTAGATCCGTATAATATTTGTCCCTGTGAACAGTTGATTTCACTGCTACAGCTCACTGGTTTGACGTAATGTCAGATTATGTGTATGCGTTAAAAAATCGTATGGCATATCGGCAACAACTCTAACCATAATACATAAAATTGTCGGAGTACCTATGTCATTCATAATGTTAATTTAATTTTTATGATACCGCATACGCTTCTTCTTTTTAGTTGGTTAGGTTGTACCTATTCACTATTACCTATACTATTTACGGTATTTTAATTTCTATATGAATGAATGACAGTGGAGGATAATTATGTAGTTAACTTTGCTATTGTAATGAATGAAGATTAAATTTAAAGAAATATCTCTAGAAATGGATTATACATTATGGTGGCAAATGAATTTATTTATTAAGACTTTGCCCACAAAGCGAACAATATTCCTATATAATTTAATGAACGCTGATATTTAAAATTTTTTTATTGACATTCAGGTTTTGTATCAGTTGTGTACATCTAGTCAATGGTGAACGTCGACAGATCAAAAAAAAAATTAATTGAATGTTGTTTCACGTTATTAGTTCTATAAAATTGGTACTACGCTTTGTGTCAAGTTTACGATTGAAATAGTGTATAATTCAATTTTTCTGACAGACTGTCATCGTAACGATATTTCGATGACACATACCTATGACAATGAAAAGTCAGACAGCTGACATGAAGATGTTTAACCAAAATTGTCGTTCCACCTGTCATCGTGACAATAGTTCGTTGAACTGTATTTGTTCACACATAAACTTGTGAGAACGAAATGTCAGGCTAACTTAATAAAACATGTTTTAAACTTGCAGGTCATTGAGAGAATTAATTAATTTTCATATTACGCTTTAGTAATATACTTTCTAAAACGCAATCGAAAATCTTGCTAGCTCCTATACGGTTGATGCTAGACACTGTCGTACCATTTAACCAAAAATGTACTTCTGATTAGTTGGTGCCAACCAGCAGTCGCACACTTTAAATACTTGCTTTTATAACTGAATTGGTAAACGAAATGACATACATGCTTATGGGAATCTTATTTGATGTATTTATTTTATTTCGAAGTGCTTCGGACACATCTGCCAAATAAAGAAAAGTCGCCCTATTATTTGTATGTAGAGAGATCGATGAGATATGTTATTAAATGATCCCATTCGTAAAATGGTTTAAATTTATATAATTATAACTTGAACACTGATACATTTCCAACATTCTGTTGACATTTAGGTTTTGTATAATTCGTGTGCATCTAACGTAATTTGACAGGCCCAAATGGCAAAACTCAGATGGTCCTTCTTTATATAAGCTTGCTTCAAGTTCTTCGTTGTATGAAATTTACATTTCGATGACATATATAATGAATAGAGTGTCATTGTATTTATTAATATATCTTAATAAAATATAGAAAAATCGTCATATTTGTTACTGTACTTACGTGCGATAATACACTTTAAGTTTATTTTATAATATCCGTCGGCATTTTGTTCATATATTCATATAGAAAAGAAATAGTAACGATTGATAATAATAACACTAATACGTATCTGAAAGGTGCCACGTTTCAATTAAAAATGCACTTCTTCGTAATATCTTTATTTGTCGGCCTTCTGACATTTAAACTTGACAACCGATGGATGAACGTGAATATATAGTCATTAATGACACGCAAACTCGTCATTGCGAGATTTTTTTACCCTGCAGGAAAGCTTTAAATGAGTCACACCTTCGACAGCGACAGATTTGGCACTTGGACAGTGCACTCAATCGTCGCGGAAAAGTCCACTCTTTTGGTTTCCAACCCTCTTTCCGCACTCTAAACCTCGACGGCCTGAAATTTCTTCGTCAATGTGAAACTTTTACAATTCTTTCGCGCGTGCCTGTCATACCTGACATTTTTACGATTTTGATCGGTTGTCACGTGAATCGTCATGACGTAGGCCATTTTTCTGTTAAAACACCGAATGCACGCTCCTCTTCAACGGGCGATATCTCTGCACACGCTCCACTTAGAAGGAAAATCTCTCCGTCGAGGAACAATTTAAGGACGTCGGTAACTTCACGCCAAAGGGCAGCTTTCAATGTCGCGTATCCAGAGACGAGTTCTGCGCCCCGCGTACCCAATTTTCGTCGATTTTGACCGGGTTTGGTTGCCCTTGACTACTCGGCTTTTATTATATATAATTTGTAATTGCTATTGGCTAAATTTCAAATGAGTTATATAATCAACATTACGCTTACAGAATATACTGCGAAAAATTTATTCGTATAATTATTACATTCGTATTTGTACTGTGTTTGATTTATACTTCATTCACGTTAAGAATGCAGCGTTGGATTAAATAGAAGAACATTTCCCGAACTGTGATTGGCTGTTACGCGCGACCGATTTACATTAAAAAAGTGTAGTAATAATTTCAACGTCGTGTATAGTAGATTTAAATTTGACAGATCTTGTATTTTTTTATTCACGTCTCATTTCTCCTCTGATTACACGCAGAATAACCGTGCGAACTATATGAAACAGACAAATAAAATTGACATTTATATTTCAAAACACCCGCCATTGTTTATTTCTATGATTGTGCCAGTGTCATACAGACGCCGATTGTTGCGCTATCTACTGCATTCTTAACGTGAATGAAGTATAGTTATATCTGATATTTACCTGTATCACTAAGGTATATTGTTATCATAAGTAGGTAACATTAGTTATTATTATTATAAATGCTCATGATTAATCAGTTATTTTTTAAGGCTGTATGTAATACCAAATATAATTTATATATTAAACTATATAAACATATATAGTACTATTACTTATCACTTACCTATCATATATGCGTCTTTATGTGTTTGCTATTTTATTGTGACAATTACTTTTTTATAAGACAGTACATTGGAAAATAACTAATTCAAATCATGTATGTCATTTGTATATCTTAAGAGGGGCGTTTACCTATCGAAAATTAAGGCATCGCCGTTTCGCGTTTTTTAAACTCATTTTGTAATTTTAGAATCTAAAATTTGGGTTAGTGATGCAAAAGGCATCAATTTATAATGGCAAGGTCCGTTTTTGTACTAATTTATTTTCTTAAAAAAGTTATGTGTCTTAGAAATAACCCCAAAAATGCATGAATTTTATGAATGTCTACTAACTAAGGCTGATACAAAAAAAGAAAAAAACGACCTCCCCGCGCCAGCTGCACATTTGATGCACGACATAAAAGAAGAAAAAACTTTCTGTAATTATTTTTGAAGATAAAAAACATTAAACAGTAAACATCGTCACACACATTTTACACGTCGTTTTTCCAAGCTTTTGCGTCGTCTATCCCCACATTACGGTATCTCTGCTAGTCCTAGCGAAGACGAAAATCTATCGGAATCGGTCGGCTATGCCAAGTCAGAGTGACAGTTTGTAACTAAAAAGAAATGTCATATAATATTCGAGTGTAATGTCACGAAATGCGAATGGGTGTCATGGAGACAAGGTTTGTCAATAAAACTAAAATTGACATGACTGACAGTATAGAGAAATTGTTGAAATAAATGTATGTGTCTATTTAATGAATTGGATATAAATATACGTAAATAACATTAATTAGTGATATTAAATAGTTACTCCTATAATTGCGTGTTCTGTTTTTTTAAATTAACGAACGAATCACGCTACAATAATATAAGTTATGGGCAAGCGAAAATTGGATTATCATAAAAAATCAACCATCCAAAGAAGTAAGCATGCAAATCGTATGAAAAATCAAAATACGAGGTAAGTAATTTTTGGTCTACAATTTTATTTACATTATTTTGATATTTGTTAATTCGATTTAATTTAACTAAGTACATAATACCAATATGCGAGTAGATTTCAGAATTTAAATATTTGACGATTCATTTTATGTGTATATTAAAATTTTCAACCCACGGTAGCTTTGGAATGCCTTTCTTACAATCCGCTTTTAATACATACGCTTTTGCTCTTAGGTCTGATGCAACTTCCATTGATTTGTCATCCCCTGAAGGGGTTAATGTTGGAAACTCTGAACACATCTATTTAGGCAACTCACAAGGTAATGGGAAGTACGTGTATTACAATCGAAACTGTAGACTTTGGGCATTATTTACAAATTTACAAATTATTACAGTTACAAGCTTCCAACTTAAAATGAACCCGAGGAAGGTAATTTTCTTGTAAAAAAAGAAACCAGGAACGATAATTCAGCAGTTAAAAAGTTTTGGCGGCCATGAATCGTCATATGGATGCAATTCAACTCACATGACTTTTTTAAAAGAATTGAGAAATGGATTAAATTGTAAATTTGTATTTAAATGTAGCATATGTGGTGCAATTGAAAACCTTTTTTCTAACATTGAACGTGATAGCTCAAAAGATATGGGCATAAATGAAGCTGTGGTAAGAGATTTAAAAATTTGTAATCACCTGGAAGTCGTTATGATTACGGTGTTTATGTGTTATTGTAGTATTTGCTCTTTATATGTTTTAATGTACATAGAAATTAGACTCAAAATAATGTTAGGTGTCCCCCGGGAAAACTATAAACTAATGATTTTGTTATGGTAATCTAAGCTGTTTATGTCTATATTAGTGTAAACGTCAACATTTTCAAGGAGATGCTTAAAATATTTTGAGTATGGCTAAATAGCTACCGCAAACGCTTGTCTTCAAAATGTGCATTGTAGGTTTTTGGAAACTTGTGCACGGGACAAAGTTTTACTCAAATGGAAGGGCGTTTTTCAATTATGAATATGCCTACCATGTCTTCGCGAACGTATTATTATATACAAAAGCACGTTCATGAAGTAATAAAAGAATATGGCGTGGAAGAAATGGCGGAAGCTGCAGAAGCAGAGAAGGCTAAAGCTATATCTAAAGGAGAGCTAGATAGTGATGGGTTTTCACTTCTAACTGTAGTTGTTGATGGTACTTGGGCTAAAAGATCATATAAGTCTAAATAATATATTAAACATAAGAAGTTCTTCATAAAAATTAAGAATACTTGATTATGTACATAATTTATTATATATTATTATTTGTTATACACATGTATGTATTTGTATATCGATCAATTATTTGTAATAAAGTAACTTCATCATTTCTGAAATTGTCTTTTTATAAGATTTTCTTTTTTATTATTTTTTTCTAGATCTATTTATCATTACAATTGTACATTATAATGAGAAATAATGTTGTACTTTTGTGATGGCTGAAAATAAATTAAAAAGAGAGTGTTCTTTTATTATAAACAAATTGAATGTATTAATTTTCATCCGACTTTAAGATGTGCATTAAAGCGAAGTGAAAATGAACCCATTTAATTTGTTCACATCCAAAAATAATAATTAAATATTTCAAAATATGAATAAGTATATGAAAGTAATACGTGACTAGACCCGCAAGAGGGCAGTTCCGTAAGTTTTTCATTCTTCATACATATGTTTCCCTTCTGGGGCCTGATTCTCGAGTCGAGAGAACAGAGATTTCGAGAGAATAATGGAGGGGATTCTCTTGAAATGTTAAAAATCGTATTCTTGAACTTGAGAGAAAGATCCCTTCCCTCAAGAGTTGGGAGAATTTACATCTATCGGTTCAAGTCAAGCGAACATATTAAAAGTTAAGAGAAGCATGCGCATATCGACTTAAATTTTGTACATATGACCGATCAATGGGAGAAATATCATTATTCAGCAGATAATTTTTATGTTTTTTCATGTATATGACTTCCCACATATCTAAGTTTCTATTGTTGCTTTGTTTAACTAAACTAACATTTTCTAGGCTGAAGTTGTGACTTGTATCAATATGATGTAGAGCTAATGCGGATTTTTCTACATTGTGTACTTTGACATGAGCCATGTTTTCTTTATATCGTATTTGAACGTTTCTTCTGGTTTGTTATCTTGTATACCGACATCGGATAACACTTAAGACACTCTTGAAATATGTATTAAACTTTTGAGTAATATCTTATCTAGAATTGTTAATCCATAATCCTGTCACTGTTAAATTAACCCGTTGTCTTTCTCAGAAATATTTTGTATTTCCCATTGAACTAATTCACAGAATGATATATTGTTAATATTCGTTGTAATTTTGCTTTAATCGTTTTTCAGCTACCTTTAAAATTGTTCTGTATAACATGTATTTTTATTATAAAATGTCTCTTAGATAATAGGTTTAAATATAAATATAAATTAAAAAAAAAATTAAATTAAACTTTTCATTAATATCTTATTTAGAATTGTAATTCGTAATCCTGTCAGCGTCAGTTTTACCCGTTCTTTCTCATTAATATTTTGTATTTCCCATTGAACTAATTCTCAGAATTTTATACTGTTAATATTCGTTGAAATTTTGCATTAATCGTTTTTTCACCCTACCTTTAAAATTTGTCTGTATAACATGTATTTTACTTATTATAAAATGTCTGGTAGGTAATATGTTTAAATAGTTATTAAACTAATTTTGTGAAAAAGGTGTTTTATTTTATTTTATTATTTTTATTACTTTAATATATGTTACATTGTTTCTACATGTATGATACGTAGAAAACAATATTCACATTTCGATATTTAGCCTAACACTTTCCGGAAATCCAACTGATATAACCCATAAAACCTTTCAACATTACACACGCTATTTAAAAGAAATAGTTTTCGTATTACATATTACCTAATATACACTGTTCTATACAACAATTGTCCTAATCCGCCTTCATTTGCAACCTGGCAACATTGCACTGCTATTTCCTACACGATCGACACACATCCCTACCTAAAAACAGCTATTCTTGAAGTTAGGAGAACGAGGAATGGGAGTGTGATCTATCACTTCTCTCAATAGAACGTTCACTTCTCCTAAGTTCGAGAATCGGGCCCCTGTGGTATTCCTTTATCTATGAATAAAACCGAAGCGTTCGGATCGGAACCTCATAACGTGTAGCTCCACCCACTCACACCCCCTTGCGTCTACTCGTCCCGCGAGTAATATAAGTTGCATACGTTTCTATTTGTAGGTAAAGGCCCCTCTTAATCTTGTTTTATATCTGTATTGAGCTCAATATTGATAGTTGCAAGAGGTGTTTTATGTTTCATTAAATTCTTATAAGAGTCAACTAATTTTAATATTTACAAAATATATGTAATGTGTGATTTTCTCTAAAATAAATGCACTTACATGGCACATTAAAGACCAATTATTAGTAAGAGCAGATACATTTTTCAATTTCATTATGTATTTTCAAATTACTGATAATAAATAAATACCAATCATAAATATTATTTATACGTAAATATAACTGATAAACTAATTATCTAATATTCCATCTACTAACAAAAACAACATTTCTATTAATAATTTCAATTTTATTAGTAATTTTCATAACAATAAACATTTAATACTATTTCCAACATCCTATTGTAAATGACATTCTACATCGTATTAATTCTATTGACTGATTCAAGGAAGCATAACCGATGTAACACGAACCTTTGATTGTGACTTTTTGTCACTAGTTTTATACCAGTCCATGATACCAGTTCATTCACCTGCAAAATTGACTCGAAGAGTACCTAATTTATTTTTTATCTCCGTTCCTGTACGTTTGCATTGATAATTTTATAAGAAAAAGTTGTTCAATTAGAGGTCCTCTATACGGTACACTAGTCATTTTGGCAAAAATCGTCCGACACCTCAACTGCAGTTTACCCTAACGGTCAACATGATGAGCCATTATTAACATTAAGCCTTAATTTAGTATCTATAATTTGTAAATTATGAGTAATTCAGAAATCATAAAACCTTGAAACTTGGAACCATATATATAATACTACTAGAGGTGGGCAGTTCGGGTCCGAACCGGTTCAGTGAACCGAATCCCAGCAGGGAACCGAGGGAGCCGGTTCACTAAATTTCAATGAACCGGATCTCGGCTCACTTGGGTCGACTGAATAATTTGGAAATTATACTTGGAATACGGTCTCAGGTTGGATTGAAAAATAAAAATTGATATTATATAACAGGTAGGGTACGCATTAAAATATTTATTTTTGTACAACATAACAGCACATTGTATAAATATATAAAATGTATATACTGAATTGAATATCAAAATGTAAAAATAACTAAACAGCTTACGTATAAATCTAAATTCTACATTGATAATTTACAAATTATAATTTAAAAAAATGATTTGTGAAGTATTCGCGGTTGTTAATCAACTTCTCCTGTCAGTAATAATGTTCCCAGATTTACTAAAAATGCGCAAGGAACAGATGTAGCCAAGACACATAAACCTTTTTTTACTATTTCGTAAATTCTGGGATAAACATCTTTTCTTTGATGCCACCATGTTAGTGGATCTTGATGTCTATTGATTATAGGTTCATTTAGGTATTTATCAAATTCAATTCTTTTGTCTGTTCTATGTCGGCCAAAGACGCATAACAGTACTTATTTGTTATTTATATGTATAGTTCTCAAAAATATTCCTTTGGATAATAAAGTAAACTATTTAATTTATTAGTTGTCTGTGAGTTACAAAATTCTTACAAATATTTTTATTACACCTGCATCATAATCATAATTGCCATTTAATAATGCTATGAAAATTATGAAATGCTCTTGTTCTAATTACTTTTTGTTCGAATGGCATTCTCTTTAATAATTATAAATACCAAATGAATGTATAATTTAGTTTTACATAGGTATATTTTGCTTAATTTGTGTACAACAATCTGATAATTTGTCAAATTTGTGTGAATTGTACCTTCAAATAAATTGTTTGTCAAACATTTTGTATAATTGGTGTGCGCGCAGCCTAAATTATCATCCCGGTTCGTTTGCGCCGACGACGACGCCGAGTATTACATACGGTATGCAATTACGGATCCACACGGTTCAAATGAGCCGGTTCCGGGACCCGGCTCACTATGAGGAGCTGAACCGAGTGAGCCGGGTCAATGAAAAGAACCGTTTTGCCCACCTCTAAATACTACTATATCGCGTGTAGACAAGGAAAACTTCCTCCAACATTGTGAAATAAATAGGGATACGCATCGAACACCGATGCTTTCGAAACATCGATGTCTGTAATTCGATGTTGCGATGTTTTGACATCGATGTTAGTAGTTCCATATAAATCGATGTTGGTCCAAAACATCGATGTTCAATGATCTATAGAAACCTATATTGCCGGTGGGATCAAAATTTGGAAATTTGAAACGAGGAAACGTAACAGCAAAGAAACAGATATCTAGATTCTCATGTACTTAAGGCTGCGTTTGATAAGGTTTTGGCGGGAGAGAAATGTACCCAAAAAATACCATTTTTATTTCCATTTTTACGGGCGTAAAAAATCAAAACATGTAAATTTTATGCATTAAGCATGAAGATAAAGGTTAAACGAAGTGAACGCTCGTATTTTTTTTTAAATTAAGTTAATATATAAGCAGTAAATAAAATGGGAAGTTAGTGGTTTTGCAAGTACTAGAAAAAATGGCTACATTTAAAAATGACAGGGTAAATTTATATGTAATATAGCAAGTACACTCGGTATTTATATTTGGAAGGTAAAAATAGTAACAGTAGCTAAATACATGTGTAATTTTTTAAGTGATCCATGAAATAAAATTTGTTTACATTTTTGGTGGATCTTTACATACAGTACAGATATCTATTACATTTACGTCGCCTAACAGTGTAGCACATATAATATAGATGGCGATATTATTTTGCAATTATTTAGAGGCTAGTTGTGTGGTATGCGATACTTTAATTATTCATTATAATTTAAAATTATAATTAACAACAATTTTTGCGGTTACTAATTATAAAATTTAGTATGTTACGAGTTATTTGAAAGTACGTAATAGACAATCAACAGTTGGCATCACTGGTTGGCACCACAAAACCAAAAAGTAACTACATAGTTTAATTTGCGAGTTTAATGAAATTGCAATATTTTAAAATATGGAGTTTTCTGTTATCCTTAATTGAAAGATGCCTATGCTTTTACTAATGAGATGAATTATGTAAATCAATTAAACTGGGACTGTTTACGCCGACAAAAGCCTAATAACTGTTTTATATTTACGAAGTTAGCAAAGAAATTGTCGGCTAAGAACGTTTTACATTTTTCTTCAAAATTTGTTAAGGTTGTTGCTAATTACTTAAAATGTAAATATAGGTACATTTTATTTGTTAGCAGTTTTCAGAACTTTGAATTCGTTTATTTTTTAAATAGAAACTGCACACCATGTCTATAGTATTTTTGACATATTCATCAAATTTTATAGTTCAAACTATATAGAAATTAGCAAATAAAAAAATTCCAATGCGCAACGTTTCAAAAATATCGATATTAGAATCGAATAATGTATCAAAAATTCAAAATCGTTTTTACACAAATATTGAATGAAGAATATCGATATACCTTGATATCGACATTTTTATCATGTTTATATTAAAAGTTCTTTGCTGTGGCTTTTCAAGCCATTTAGTAACAAATAATAAGATCTTTAACTCAAAATATATATTTACTCAAAAAATAAAAAAAAATCCAATAAAAAGACAAACAAAATATAAATTTGTATCTATAACGTATAAGATAATCCAAAACTCAAATATATAATTCTAGTGGTATAAAACACATACATAAATACAAATAAAAAATACACATCTTAAAACATATCTTCTTTACAATTTTGAGGAAATAGTAATTGTGATAAAGATAACACCCCATGAAGGCGATTCGGCGAACTATACGAGATGTCAAGTCTATGAAATGCAATATTCCGCTGCCGCTTTCCGATTATAATTTCTACGAAACAGGAAACATCCCAGTAGGCATTTTTCAAATTTCCAACTTCTTTCTTAAAAATATATTCTATTGTATTCTGTATAATATGAACAGTTTCTTTTGTATATTAATGTGAAATAAATGTGTGAAATTTCAAAGATTGTTTACCAGGATATAAGTAAAATGGCATTTTTGATTAAACGATATTATCGAATAAAAAAATCGATAACAGTCAATATTATTAAATAAAAAAATATCGATTTCAATCACGATTATGGAAAAGAAAACATCGATACTTTTTTACAAAACAATATATCGTGCGCATCCCTAGTTTAAATCACATATGCCTGCCCACTCTTTCTTCCGGAGGTCAGTTCGCCGATTTTCTAGTTTCGATTAATAACAATAATCTTTATAATAGCCTCATTATTTATAATATATTAACATTAAAATAATACCTTTACCTTACTTAGTTTTGAAGATTTTTATTACAGTTACTGTTCTTTTCATTTTTGGTGTTTGTAGAGTTAAATCTTTGTACATATTTAAAACTGTTTTTATCATCTTTATTGTAAAAATACTTGAAGCTGTTTGGGTGGCGATTTTCACGGTTTGGTTAGAAAGTGCCTTATCTAATATGTTCGTGACGTACTTAAACGTACAGATAGTGTATAATAATACAGTAAAATATAATAAGAGAATGTTCACAGCTTCACAAATTATGGCTAGGTTATGTTATAAAATATAAAGATATCGCATACTTATAATTCCTTGTTAAATTTACTTACATAGGAACCAATACATTCAGTTAAAAATGCTACCGTTTTGGCGCGATATTTGAATTGAAAAGTTATAATATAAAGTAACAACGTACCTATGACCAAATTTGCCTTAAAATATGTATATAGAATTTCTCTTATTCGAACTTAGTAGTCTCACAAAAAAAATCCATTCTGAAAACTGTCCAGGAGCCAAATTACAAAATAGAAATAAAATAAAAACATGAAAAAAACTGATCAACTGTCAAACTGGCACTTGGGATTTGCAAATACTAACTTTACATGTATTTTTAGCAGGTAAAATATATTTATTAGAATGTTGAACTAATAGGTACGTTATGAAGACAATAATATGACTATATTTCAGTTTTGCATATTATTATTATTATTATTATTATTAGACATGATCAACAGAGATGCAGCCTACGTACTAAATGTATCAAGTAACAGAAAATGTTTTATTTTGCATAACACAAACACACTGCTGTTTATTTATTGTGTGGTTTTATATAATAATAATAATATTAGTTTATTTCCAAAATAAGAGAACAACATTGTATTAATATAAATTACAAAATATAAATATATATGAAATAAGAAAATAAGAAAGTCGATTGGATAAGTATCACCTACCTTTAGCGAATATGTTTAAGAATAACTTAATTTACAAATAAAAGAAACGTAATTTTAAATTTTTACAAATAAATTCAAATGAATGCTTAAAGTTCGCGCGTCTTTCTCCCTTCAGCATGAAAGTTGACAAGTATCGATTAGATTCATACGTATAAAATCAAATTGCAAAGAAAGTCTGCCAGACTACGTTTGTAGGTAGAAATTCAATAAGCAGGTAAAATGACCTTGAAGTGTTTTTAGATCTTTTCTTCAGAATTAGTTTAGTTTGTTAGAATTAACATCGTGGCGCCATCCAATTATTACTATTAGTACTTAAGAAACGCTAAAATCTTAGATACGAACCGAAATGGATTTGGCAGGATTGAAACGCACCCTTAAATTATCTCAAATTAATAATAAAACCAAGTACTTGGTGTTAGAGGGCTGTTTAAGGGTGCGTTTCAAAGTTGACAAATCCATTTCGGTTCGTATCTAAGATTTTAGCGTTTCTTAAGTACTACTAGTAATAATTGGATGGCGCCACGATGTTAATTCTAACAAACTAAACTAATTCTGAAGATCTAAAAACATTTCAAGGTCATTTTACCTGCTTATTGAATTTCTACCTACAAACGTAGATTTGGTCTGGCAGACTTTCTTTGCAATTCGATTTTATACATATGAATCTAATCGATACTTGTCAACTTTTATGCTGAAGGGAGAAAGACGCGCGAACTTTAAGCATTCATTTGAATTTATTTGTAAAAATTTAAAATTACGTTTCTTTTATTTATAAATTAAGTTATTCTTAAACATATTCGCTAAAGGTAGGTGATACTCATCCATTCGACTTTCTTATTTTCTTATTTCATATATATTTATATTTTGTAATTTATATTAATACAATGTTGTTCTCTTATTTTGGAAATAAACTAATATTATTATTATTATATAAAACCACACAATAAATAAACAGCAGTGTGTTTGTGTTATGCAAAATAAAACATTTTCTGTTACTTGATACATTTAGTACGTAGCCTGCATCTCTGTTGATCATATCTAATAATAATAATAATAATATGCAAAACTGAAATATAGTCATATTATTGTCTTCATAACGTACCTATTAGTTCAACATTCTAATAAATATATTTCACCTGCTAAAAATACATGTAAAGTTAGTATTTGCAAATCCCAAGTGCCAGTTTGACAGTTGATCAGTTTTTTCATGTTTTTATTTTATTTCTATTTTGTAATTTGGCTCCTGGACAGTTTTCAGAATGGATTTTTTTTGTGAGATTACTAAGTTCGAATAAGAGAAATTCTATATACATATTTTAAGGCAAATTTGGTCATAGGTACGTTGTTACTATATATTATAACTTCTCAATTCAAATATCGCGCCAAAACGGTACCATTTTTAACAGAATGTATTGGTTCCTATGTAAGTAAATTTAACAGGGAATTATAAGTATGCGATATCTGTATATTTTATAACATAACCTAGCCATAATTTGTGAAGCTGTGAACATTCTCTTATTATATTTTACTGAGTCATTATACACTATCTGTACGTTTAAGTACGTCACGAACATATTAGATAAGGCACTTCTAACCAAACCGTGAAAATCGCCACCAAAACAGCGTCAAGTATTTTTACAATAAAGATGATAAAAACAGTTTTAAATATGTACAAAGATTTAACTCTACAAACACCAAAAATAAAAAGAACAGTAATTGTAATAAAAATCTTCAAAACTAAGTAATGTTAATATATTATAAATAATGAGGCTATTATAAAGATTATTGTTATTAATCGAAACTAGAAAACCGGCGAACTGACCTCCGGAAGAAAGAGTGGGCAGGCATATGTGATTTGAACTAGGGATGCGCACGATATATTGTTTTGTAAAAAAGTATCGATGTTTTCTTTTCGATAATCGTGATTGAAATCGATATTTTTTTATTTAATAATATTGACTGTTATCGATTTTTTTATGCGATAATATCGTTTAATCAAAAATGCCATTCGACTTATATCCTGGTAAACAATCTTTGACATTTTACACATTTATTTTACATTAATATACAAAAGAAACTGTTCATATTAGAATACAATAGAATATATTTTTAAGAAAGAAGTTGGAAATTTGAAAAATGCCTACTGCGATGTTTGCTGTTTCGTAGAAATTATAATCCGGAAGCGGCAGCGGAATATTGCATTTCATAGACTTGACATCTCGTA
Source organism: Amphimallon solstitiale (assembly GCA_963170755.1). NCBI lineage: Eukaryota > Metazoa > Arthropoda > Insecta > Coleoptera > Scarabaeidae > Amphimallon > Amphimallon solstitiale. The sequence goes on along the minus strand of OY720677.1, from coordinate 25,293,769 downwards.
TAGTTCGCCGAATCGCCTTCATGGGGTGTTTGTTATCTTTATCACAATTACTATTTCCTCAAAATTGTAAAGAAGATATGTTTTAAGATGTTTATTTTTTACTTGTATTTATGTATGTGTTTTATACAACTAGAATTATATATTTGAGTGTTGGATTTCTTATACGTTATAGATACAAATTTATATTTTGTTTGTCTTTTTATTGGATTTTTTTTTGTTTTTTGAGTAAATATATATTTTAAGTTAAAGATTTTATTTGTTACTAAATGGCTTGAAAAGCCACAGCAAAGAACTTTTAATATAAACATGATAAAAATGTCGATATCAAGATATATCGATATTCTTCATTCAATATTTGTTTAAAATCGATTTTGAATTTTTGATACATTATTTGATTCTAATATCGATATTTTTGAAACGTTGCGCATTGGAATTTTTTAATTTGCTAATTTGCTATATAGTTTGAACTATAAAATTTGATGAATATGTCAAAAATACTGTAGACATGGTGTGCAGTTTCTATTTAAAAAATAAACGATTTCAAAGTTCTGAAAACTGCTAACAAATAAAATGTACCTATATTTACATTTTAAGTAATTAGCAACAACCTTAACAAATTTTGAAGAAAAATGTAAAACGTTCTTAGCCGACAGTTTCTTTGCGAACTTCGTAAATACCACGCGATCATTTAAATTCTAAATTATAGCAGGCGGGATTTTTTTTATTAGGTTGTCCAGAATGTCAATTATTGATTAATTAACATTTTGAAACGTCACTTTGACAATTCAAATTGTAAATTAGTACTTATATACCAACTTAATTTAAATTTCACAGCCTGCTCTAATTTAGAATTTAAATGATCGCGTGGTATAAAACAGCTATTAGGCTTTTGTCGGCGTAAACAGTCCCAGTTTAATTGATTTACATAATTCATCTCATTAGTAAAAGCATAGGCATCTTTCAATTAAGGATAACAGAAAACTCCATATTTTAAAATATTGCAATTTCATTAAACTCGCAAATTAAACTATGTAGTTACTTTTTGGTTTTGTGGTGCCAACCAGTGATGCCAACTGTTGATTGTCTATTACGTACTTTCATATAACTCGTAACATACTAAATTTTATAATTAGTAACCGCAAAAATTGTTGTTAATTATAATTTTAAATTATAATGAATAATTAAAGTATCGCATTACACACAACTAACCTCTAAATAATTGCAAGATAATAACGCCATCTGTATTATATGTGCTACACTGTTAGGCGACGTAAATGTAACAGATATCTGTAATGTATGTAAAAACCCACCAAAAATGTAAACAAATTTTATTTCATGGATCACTTAAAAAATTACACATGTATTTAGCTACTGTTACTATTTTTACCTTCCAAATATAAATACCGAGTGTACTTGCTATATTACATATAAATTTACCGTGTAATTTTTAAATGTAGCCATTTTTTCTAGTACTTGCAAAACCACTAACTTCCCATTTTATTTACGGCTTATATACTAACTTAATTTAAAAAAGAATTCGACCGTTCACTTCGTTTAACCTTTATCTTCATGCTTAATGCATAAAATTTACATGTTTTGATATTTTACGCCCGTAAAAATGGAAATAAAAATGGTATTTTTTGGGTACATTTCTCTCCCGCCAAAACCTTATCAAACGCAGCCTTAATAGATTCAGTTTCACAGACCAAGGAGATCCTTTCTTAAATTGTCATACGGCTCTAAGTAGTATTAATTTTTCAACTCAAAATACCTTTTTGATATATTTACTTATTTTTTTTTATAATTTACCAATTTATTTGAGTCCAACTGCACTATTACTATAGTTGTAATGCATAAACACATAGTGTGTCCAATAATGAAATTTATTTTAATTATAAAAAAAAACGTAAAACGTACACAATTACTTTAACGAATACTGTACAAGGTTATAGTTTAAGCATATTTCTATCTATAACGTTTATTTATAATATTGGTTATAATAATAATAATATCTATATAAAAAATGAACTGAAGATTACACAAGTTATTACCTACATATTTTACACAGAAAATTTGAAAGAACCATTTTGGCCCACTGAAATAAATATTTTATATTCGTAACATAACTAGTTTTATGAAATGACAAATATCTTTTCTATAATGTTATAATATTTCTTCTAAAACTCATTGGCGACTTAAAAGTCATCAGTTTGGGGAGTGGAGTCCCTAATTACTCATACGAGAAATTTACTATTTTTTCTGATCGAAAAACTTTAGAATTATGAGGTGTTATTTAAAACTTTTATGGCTACAATCCCACCAAGAAGAAAAAATAAATTATGCCTGCCAAATTGCTTTAGCACATTCACGAATTGTCACATAATTATTGATTGCACAGAAATTTCAACAGCAGTCCCTCGGAGCAGTATGTTGAAACAAAAACAAACCTACAGTTCGTACAAGCATAAAAATACCTGGAAAGGTCTTGTCGGAGTAGCACCAAATGGGGTAATTACATATGCATCCGATTTATACCCAGGTTCTACTTCAGACAAAAAAATTGTTATAAATTGTGGATTACTACATCAGTTAGAAGCTGGAGATTTGATACTAGCCGATAAAGAGTTTTTGATAAAGGACTGTGTACCACCTGGGGTTGCTGTGAATATACCACCTTTTCTGAATACTCCGCAATTCACACCAGCCCAAGTACAGCAAACAGAGTCTATAGCCAGAACAAGGATTCACGTTGAACGTGCAATTCGAAGAATGAAATCATATCGTATACTAGCCCATATTCCACATACTCTGGTCCAGCACGCAGATGCTATTTTCCAAGTTGTAGCAGCACTGACAAACCTTCAGTTTCCTCTAATAAAAGAAGTGGAAAACTACTTAGGAGAAACACAGACATAATATCTTTAAAGCTAATATATATTGATTACAACAACACAGTTAGAAAATTAATTAATTAATTAAGTTATTATAAAATGTTTCACCAAGAAATATCTGCGAAGTCAACCAATGAAATTTTAAATTAAGTTTCTCAGCTCAGTAATGAATTTGTCAAATTCTATACCGTAAGCGTCAAATTTTAATTTCGGTTTGCACTTCTATCATATGCAGCGATGCCTGCTTGCTAACAGTGGAGGAGGGAGAGCAACGGAGTGGTGGGGGACCCCCACACCTTACAAATGTCCAGTGTGGCAGCCTCGCTTATGTCTATCTTTAGTTTAATTCGTCGCGCTCTTTTCCTCTTACTACTTTCCTATCAGAAATTAAAATATGTCGACCCCGGTATATTTGTACTAGTATAAATGTAAGGATTGTTTTGTCTCATGTTTAATACATGCTTATTTGAGGTTTGCATATTGTGAAAGTTGAAAGACATTCACTGGTGAGCTGAGACACTCAACGGTTTAAGAACACAAAATGTTTAAATATAAATTTATATAACATGATGAAATTATAACATTTATTTACTTTAATATTGATTGAAAAGGTGTTTTCATTTTTACAATAATTTTTTATATTTTATTAAAATTAAATAGTCAACCAACAACAAATGGCACAAACTGATTCAGGTAAAAATGTTGTAATATGGTAATATTTTCTTTCCATTCTTCATCTTTGTATATTTCGACTATTTGGCATTCACTTGGTGTCCATACGATCAGATAGCATTTGCTTCTTGCAGTGATATGTAGAGCTCCTTGAATTTGATGCCAGTATTCATGGGTTTTATTAATAATAATATGGTCGTCCTTTATATGGACAATATAATTTTTATCATTTCGCAGTGCTTGCTGCAATGACACATTTATATTTGAAAGGACACTTCACTTCAATTATACATTCTTCATTAATAAAATCATCAGGACTTACACCAATTAATCCACATGTGTCAGGTATAAGCCTGCTGGTATTACTTTCATACCAGTGGCCGTTTCAAAAACTTTTACTGCTACCTTCTCATGTTCTCTACCCCACTGTAGTACATGCTTGCACCTTGCCTAAGTCATAGCTTTTCATTAAATTTTTAAAAAGAGATACAGGAAAACGTTCCCTTTTGCAGGCAGATAAAACAATTCCAAATTTACTGCCTGTAAGCCGTAATTTCCTGGCCAATAGCCAATTTTCATTATCAGCTTGACCTACTGTTAATGAATTAATTTTTAAAATATCTTCATAGGATATTTTACATTTCTCTGTCACATATTCCATTTTATGTTTCTTGGCGAATTATTTCAGCTTGTTCCGGATCTAGGTTGTTTAGGGAAACATCGAACGTACTACGAAAAGCCCAGCCGCCAAAATCAAATATCTCACGCGAAGAATCAACAGCACTAAATCGCCTCAGGAAGAACCCGGACCTTATCATTCTGTCAGCCGATAAAGGTAACGCAACCGTAATTATGAACGCTATGGATTATAAAGGGAAGATGTCTACACTCCTGCAAGACCCCGCATACAAAGCGATTAACACAGACCCCACTACATATCTAGAAAAGACAACACGAACAAAAATAAAAGCCTCAGCGATAGACCTAGAAACACAAAAATCATTAATACCCAGGGAAAAGTCGTCAAGATGCCCGAAACTATATGGATTACCAAAAGTACACAAAGAAGGCGTCCCGCTACGTTCGATAGTAAGCTCCGTGGGTTCACCGGTACAACAATTAGCGAGATATCTAGCTAAGACATTACAACCACACGCCGAAGAGATACAGTCCTACGTGAAAAACTCAACCCATTTTGTCAATATCATCAAGACAAAGAAGATAGAACCGGGCGACCTGCTAGTAAGTTTCGATGTGGTTTCACTTTTCACACAAGTACCCACGGACGAAGCAATCGCAATTATACAAGAAAAACACAAACCACCCGAACACATCACACGGCTTATCAAACACTGCATAGACAACACGTACTTCATATACGATGGACAACGCTATCGACAAATACAGGGTGCGCCGATAGGTTCCCCGCTATCCCGTTCTGGCTAACCTATTCATGGAGGACCTGGAAACAAGAGCACTAAACACCGCTCCATTGAAACCCAGTCTCTGGCTGAGATACGTGGACGACACGTTCGTAGTATGGCCACACGGTGAATTAGAACTCAACAACTTTCTGGACCACTCCGAATAGCTCAACACAAAATGGTTTCAAAAACAGTCACATTACACGCACACTAAATCAAATTAGGACGAAAGCAAAGAAACAAGAAACGGACAAGAAATACAACAACACAGCATTTCTCTCTTACATCAAAGGAACAACGGACCGAATTGGACAAATTCTAGACAAACACAACATAAAAGTCGTTTATACCACAGACAGAAAAATACAACAACTCATCAAAAACCCCAAGGACAAAATACAGCTGGAAGACCAGGGCATATATGAAATACCGTGCCGTTCGTGCGACAGTACATACATCGGACAAACAAACAGAAGAATCAGCGCTCGCACAGAAGAACATAAAAACGCAGTTCGACACAAGGATACAACGTCATCTCTAGCACAACATACAATATCAACAGGCCATAACATAGATTTCGACAGAACAAGAATTATCGCTAAATCGGAACATTTTCAGACCCGTATAATACGAGAAGCCATAGAGATAGAGAAACGCCCCAATAGCCTAAACAAAAGAGATGACGGACGAAGACTTCCAAACACATGGAAAACGGCCATCAAACACACACAGTCCGGAAACTCAGAGACACACACGGACCGAAGGTTTAACACCACACAACCCGATTCGCCAGCCGATACCCCTACCGCCGGCCCCACCACAAGAGCTATGACTCGCAGACTCCAGCAAGACATACAAATATGCCCACCGCACACGGCTTGTCTCACTTCGACACGATCTACAGCAACAAGCAGAACTTCTTGATAATGGCAACAGCGAGAGTGCCGAAAGCTCGAGAGAACAGAAGTCGACATACGGACTCTACGACAACGCGGATCAATTCCGAAACGACTCATATATATATATATATATATATCAAATATGATTTTTCTGCTTAAGCACTGAGTAATTAAGGTAAATTTTTAATTAGAAAAATTTACCGCCCAGGGCGAGATTCGAACTCACTTTTCCCGATCTCATGTCAGGTGCTCTACCAAATGAACCACCTGGGGGCGTTGTGAGTGCGAGTCTACTTGCACGTCTTGAAAATTTACATATTTGTCCGTACTGCCGGCATATATATAATAACATCTGTGACTTGATGAGATTCAAGACGTGCAAGTAGACTCGCACTCACAACGCCCCCAGGTGGTTCATTTGGTAGAGCACCTGACATGAGATCGGGAAAAGTGAGTTCGAATCTCGCTCTGGGCGGTAAATTTTTCTAATTAAAAATTTACCTTAATTACTCAGTGCTTAAGCAGAAAAATCATATTTGACATTTTCTACGCTGAGGAAAACGAATTTTAAAATTATTTAAAATTTACATATATATATATATATATATATATATACCGGGTGCCTGTTTAAGCTCGGCCACCGGCCATATCTCGGCAACCATTTATCCTACAACTTGGCGGTAAAAATCTTGATAGTAAAATGGATTACGGGAATTTCAACAACAGTTTTTGGGTTATTAATTTTTTTGTAAATTTTTGACCAAAACACGTGTTCTGAAGAAAAAAATCGTTTTCGCATTGTTTTTAAAAGTAAAAACATTAACTTTGGTCGTTGCACTCCACAATACTCAAAACATTTTTTTTCAAAGCCTTTCTTCCCGAAATGTTCGCATAACAAAAACTTCACTTTTTTAATAGAACAGCCGGTATTTTATTGTTACATGTTATTCCCTTTTTTATTCTCTTTCATTTTTGTTTACATTGTCCTATACCATCTTAATTTCTGAGATAATCACTATAGAAGTAATCAGCTGTCAAATAATGAACTACGAGGGCTGTTGTTCTATGCACTCAAATATTCGTTCATCTAATAAAGGCTGGATTGGAGCCCAGCTGTCCGAGTCAACTGTTAAAGAAAGTCGGTAAACATTTTATGTCAAATATATAAAAGCATCACTCTTAGTAATCATCAAAATGAATTATTCTCATGAAGAGTTAATAGGTATGATTATGTTTTGGGTAAATCTGAAAGAAATTCTCAGCTAGCATCCAGATTTTATGCACAGCGATACCCTGATAGAAGTCAACCTAAGCTAGAAACTTTCGAAAGTATAAAGGAACGGGTAGTCGAACACCCCCATACTAGTATTACGAAAATTAGTGGTGAGTTAGATTAAGTCAAATTAGAGTACCTACCTATGTAGAATAATTAAGAAATATGTAATTCATCCATATTATATTCATACACAGGGTTAGATGGAAAAAATCGCTTGCATTTTTGTCAATAGGCAGCCGATAAATTAGAAGAGAAGCCCGACTTTCTCAATTTTTTGATAGAAATGTTTGTTAATGAAGAAGAGTATCTTCGTTTTCTACGGATTTTCGAAGACGTGGAAATTAGAATCAGAAAAGCGTTTACAAGAATATGACGAAATGTTTTACGCAACCTTAGTACTTCTTTGGAAAACAGAATACGCACAAAGTTGTGGTTATGTTGAACGTATTATTTGATGAAATTTGTATTTTTCTCTTTCGATTGTTGTTGCGTTACTTAATGGTTTTAGGTTATTTAAACTGCGTTTTTTTTTTACTAATTTCTTTTTCTATCAAAAGTTTTTCGACATCAATTTACAATCTTGAAAATCTGGACATTGTTGGAATTAACAAATTGAAATGCGATGCGCTTCACTCTATAAAATTATTAACTTTTGGGATAGTTTACTTTGTTTGATAGTTGACTAAGGCAGTCGGCCTCTATTCCAGCCTTCCATTGGTTGAACGTGAGTATTTGGGTCCATAGAACAACAGCGTTCGTAGTTTTTTATTTGACAGCTGATTGCTCCTGATGATTATCCCAGAAATTACAAATGACCGGTATAGGACGAAATAAATGCCTGCGTACACGTGATTTCACAAAGACGTTTACGAAATAATACTAGTAAAAATCATTTTCTTAACTAAATTGCAACTATCTCTATTGAATTTACGCACTAAAAGTCTTGTAACAAACCGGTGTCGTTAAGAAAGAGAAAATGTCTATTTTATTACCAACTAATTTCTAACTTAGATATTTTCATTATTTAGTAGGACATTTTCTCTTCGGTAAAATGTTTAATTTCCGTAAATTTGTCAATAGAAAATTCCCAGTCAATACGTCACAGATGCGGACGTGAGAAATGCCGAATATACCTCAGCTATATGTTAAAGTTCACGTGATTTCCTCGTGGTACATGCATCTCTTTAGCTCTGACAGGAATGCATCTATAAAAGCCGTAGCATTTTGTGTTAGAAGTAACACAAGTCTAATTTCATATTCAGACGACTAGTTTTCCATTCCGCTAAAGCGGCTTAATTTTATATTCAGGCCGTACCTACTCCCGTTTGAACAACCTAATTTTATATTCAGGTTTTCTTTCCGCATATAATAATAATAATCATAATAATTTTATTCAGTCCAACAGTAACAAACAATTACAGGACAAAGAATTAAACGTACATTAATAAAATACAAATCAATTATATTCTTATTTGTAATATAAAAAAATTTACAACTATATACATATATTTATCTATAGAGTTGCAGAATTATGTATTACTTGTTGAATTGGAAACAAAAAATATATCATCATAATGTAAGTTTGCAGCACGACACATGGTGACCAGTGGCGATCCCCGAAGAAGATTAGTCCTCGAAAAGGGCAACCAAAACGTGGAGGAGGAGCGAGAGGAAATTCTGGGAGTGTAGAAATTCAAACATGATAGGAGATGTGGACAATCAATTGTTCCATTACACAGCTTCCATATGAAGCGAGCACCATGAATCTCTCGGCGATCCCGCAGTGATTGGAGGTCATGTGCTTGCAGCAAGAGATTGTAATCGATGCCACGTTCCGGATAAATTCCCATATATTTGAAAGATAAGTATTTCAGGAATCGCCGCTGCACTCTTTCAATGGCTAGTTGTAGATATATGTACTGAGGTGACCATACTTGTGATGCATATTCCAGCTTATTGACGACAAAACTGAAATACAAAGCCTTCAGAAGCAGTGGATTTTTAAAAAACTTACAACTGCGCAAAACAAAGCCCAAAGCCCAAAGCCTTTGAAGCCGAATTGCAAATGAAATATATATGACTGGAAAAGTTCAAATGTGTATCAAAGAACACGCCAAGATCCTTTATGCTGTCCGCCCGCTCAAGCCGGTTTCTTGAAGAAGAAGTACATCGTTCGAAGTTCGTATAGAGCAGTAGATCTTTATTTCATCCGCATATGCTAGTATATTGCATGTTATTGATTTAAGCAAATCGTTGGTATATAGAGTAAATAACAGTGGTCCCAAGTTAGAGCCCTGTGGCACACCGGATGAGGGAGTAAACTCAAATGACCTAAATTCATTGTAAAAGACATAATTGCGTCTATTTGTCAAATATGAATGCAGAAATTTGAGCAGGGACGGGCTGAATCCAATTGCTGCGAGCTTTTCCAGAAGGATACCATGATCTATCGTGTCAAACGCGCGACTAAAGTCAGTGTAGATCACGTCTAATTGACCATTAGCATCCAGTTCATGAGAGACAGCCTGAGTTATAGTTATTCCTCGAAACACTTTAATTTTTATATTCAGAGTGCGAGAGAGATCCGAAGTATAACACTCTAATTTTATATTCATAGTGATTGACTAATCCCGTTTTACCGTTTCAAATTACCTCTCTTTAATGCTTGGAGCTCCAAATTAATCAAAGATATCCGCTTTCCGGTTTGGTTATTTAGGGGACTAATCATTATCGAAACAGAGAAAGAGAATTAAATTCTCACTCATTTAACCGCATATCATGACAATTAGTTATTTGTTTGTTTTCAAACGTCACAAACTCTACCTAATTTACCGACTGAAAACTGCATAAATAGATTAAATACGTACCATGATCAAAACAGTAACGGTAAATAATAATTTGCTTAAAGTTTGTATTTCCAATTCTTGGATATATAAGCAAGATATGTTACAAAAATATTCATAAAAAATTGTATATTTTAATTATTAATAAAATACATATAATTTGTTAATATTTTTTATTCATAATAATTATATATATATTGAGGTGGTCTTGAGCCTCCTCAACACCACTCAATAATTATTTAAGTTTGTTATTAGGGACGAACCCTTGTACATATTGAAATGTTGTAGTTCTTTTGAGTTACGTAAATAAAGGAGAGATATTACTTGGCACACAGATTCAATCCCATCTAATCGTTTAACAAACAATTATATCCTGATCATAAACTTTAGTTGAAGAAATAAGGTTAAAGATTTTAGCATAAAAACATGACCATAGTAGTGCGAACAAATTTCAAATACAACAGAAACGCACTATACAATCTTGTACTTATTTAGCATACATTATTTTCAATCTTGCGTTATCATTTTACATTTAGTTTTGACAAAGCATCATGTCTAGCACAAACAACACATGCATTTAGAACATACAAATATGGCCGATATAAAAATGCAAATTAGGACTAAATCAAAACATAATCATAATTTGTACATACTAGGAGTGACACTCCAAAGCCCGTTGATTGTATATCTCGTGTTTTTAAAAGCACAAATAGAATTATTGACCTAGAAATATTCAATAGCATCATTTAATGTAAAGCATGGACGTTCATCATGAACGCCCATTGTTAAGTCAAATACAATGTAACTCGGTGAGGAAACCAATTTTAATGTGAAAATATAAATTAATTGCAGCCTTTTCTATATTTAGAACAGATTTGAATTAGGGCATGAATATCAATAGGGCTTTAATTTAAGTACAAACAGCATTTGAAGCATCACTAAGAGACCTAGAGCACATGTCATATTAAAGCTAGAATTTCGTGACTAAATTTAGTAATTGCCTGGTATATGAAGTTAAATACTCAAACTGCACATATCACAGCACAGTTATGATTAGCAATTCTCATGAATTACACCCTTACAAACGCATAATTACCTAAAGCATCTTTTCAAATTTAGGCCGAATAGCTCCATTAAGAAATGTCAAACATTAATATTTTAAATGCAGAAAAACGCACGAAATATAAGTATGCATGGCAAATAAATAATATGAGTTGTGTGCATAAATAGATGCCCTATTTGAATAAAGCTATTAACAATTAATTACTGTCAAAACTAAAATGGTATTTGAAATCCAAAAATTAAGTGAGCACTTGATACAATTAAACGCATTTAGAAATGTTAGTATAATTCCTTGAATGGCAAGATATAACTGACTTGATAAAGTTTTGATAAGCTTTTAAGCAATTTAAACCAAAATGACTATATAAAATAAATTTAACTTAAATTTAGAAATTTAATATTCACAGCAGGCATTATCTTATGAACGAACGGATTTTAATCAAGTAAAAAACGGAAATAAATTTATATGTATTTAGATTTTAAGATTATTTGTAAACCAGGTCCACAAAATCTATTAATATCCTTATTTTTGGATAAAATCCAAAATATTAGAAAATATCATTATTTTTTTGTACATGACTGTACTGATTTTTCAAAAACCGACGCTAAAGCTGTCAGACGCATTAAAAATACAAATATGAGCATTCAAAAATTTTACGCACTAAAAATATTTTTTTATTAATCATAAATATAAAAATAAACTATTAAACAATATCCAAATCACGTTTAGATACATAAAATAATAACAATTAATAAAATTATATGAAGCAACTGCTTTGGGTTCAAGGCTTTAAACAAGAGACTACGGTAACATATAAAATAGGTAGACATTGTTGAAAGGAGATCAGATTAAATTAGATAAGCATCCACTAAGGATGAAACATCAGAGTTCATAAAAACAAACAACATCCGTGATTAGACGAACTTGAATCAAACCGACAAGTCGAGATAAATCCCAGTGCGGCGAATCTCTACGCCGACCAGATAGGCGTTCCGTCGATCATCGAACCTGCATCAATAAAATACCACGAGCATAAAGTCCATGGCCTAGAAAAGAGAAAGAAAAAAAATATCAACAACGAACATAACCAAGAATAAAGAAAAAACCCCGAGCCGGACCCGAGAATAAATGTCAATAGATTAAACGCAAGAAAATTAACTCACCTGTACGCACATCTGCAACACCGAGACCTGCGGCTGCCGAGACTTGAAGTATAAGATACTGCAACCTACCGAAGCGGATTCTGCTACCTGTATTCCGCCTACGAACGAGCTGCCCACCGGCGTTACCTGTCCATCGATCAAGGAATCCACCATAGAGCTAAAGGACATTTAACATAATTAGATGAAGGTATCGTGATATGTTTACAAGTACTAATAAACCGAAAGAAAGGTTCAGTTGTCAAATAACAATATTTGCGTCAAATCATTTTGTAATTCGTGTTTTACGACGATTAAAATCAATGTCAGTATGTTAAAAGTGTTATAATAGTCATTAGTAATCAAATAGTTAGAACTCACATATCAATAATTTGTCTTTCGTTAAAATTAACAAACATTTAAGTCAATAATCAACATACAGTCAGTCACATTCAAGGAAATAAAAACCTAACCTATATTGGTAAACAAGTAGCTCTATACTTTGCTAAGATTCAGATTAAACAATATGAATAGCTAACTTTTAAAATAGATTTGTTGTCGCCAATCTGAACTAATTTTCCTAGTATTGAACAGATTGTTGTCATAGTTTCTTTTCACCATAATTAAACTCATATATAGTTCATTTATATTTGCATACTCACAGATACGTTCACCCGCGTTGGGAAATTTTGCACGATTGAGTGGATCTGTGTATTATATCTCTCCAGGTAATAAATTGTAATTTATAAGGTATATTGTTGTTTTTTAATGAACATACTCATAAGTTAAATTTATATGTAACAATTGGAAGTAATTATATAAAGAATTAGAAGTTATACCTACCTTTGTGTTTATTATTTGTATTTTTGATTGGCATCCATCGTACATTTGGGAAGACACATCATTCAATTTATATAGGTACCAGCAGCAGCCCACAACGTGCACACACAGGAGTCCTGGGATCTCGTAAGAATAACAGGTATTGCGTAAGTCACTCTGAGTAGTAGGTATTCCGCAGAACCCCTATAACGGCCCGGAGATACAATTCAACATAGCGCGCACTGGCGTCATTACATATTCACATAATTCTTTGTAGAATGCCGGAAACAACCCCTTCCCCTATTAGAAATAGAACATTGGTCAATATATAAGCGATAGGAAGTCATTTTCAAGCGCGAAATTTAATACAGTTCAAATTTATTATCGCTGAGTTAGTCACCTTTCAATTGAATTGTTAAAGTAAACCCACATATACAGTTAGTAATTATTTTAGATTAAACTTTCACTAGCGTACGATTAGCGTTTAAAAATTTAATTTGGTGAACTTTGCTTTCTTAATTTTTAATCTCTTTTATTTTTTTAATTTACTTAGTCTCATTGCTCTTTAAGAACTTTAAATGCTAAGGGTCATATAACGCACATCCCCCCCCTATAGCAATATATATATATATATATATATATATATATATATATATATATATACAGGGTGTACCACTTAAAACCCCCAGGTCAAATATCTCGGAAACGGATAAAGATATTTGAATTTTGTAAAAAGTAGTTACTAAAGAATGTTATTGACTCTAGTTTGCTCTCACAATTGTGTTTTATTATGGTGAGATATAGATGGCGCTGCGATGAAACGAATTTTTTTGATCGCCACAATCTTCATTTGTTTTTTATTTGAAAGAGTATTAAAATTAATGTAACTTTTATTATTTGTGTTAGTTTCCAAAATTTAACAGTTTCATAGATATTCGTGTTTAAAGAAAGTAAGAGTAATTTTAAAGTTTTTTCTTTATCTTGTTTAAATACTTAAAAGGATCAAATATAACTAACAAAGATGATCAAAATTGTTGCTTTTTTGATTGCTACTTAACGTATTTCGCCTTATTACTTCTCTTCCGCAAACATTTAACAATGTATTTCTACTAATTTTTTGAACACTGGCATAAATTTTATTATAAAGGTCGCCCATATCTGTTATGGGTTGCTTGTATACTTCAGCTTTCAAGTAACCCCACAAGAAAAAATCTAACGGGGTTAGATCCGGCGAACGAGCCAGCCACCTAAGGACGCCATTAGTACCAACACACGCACACCAGTTAATGTTTCATGATAAAAGTGGAGGGGCCTAAAATATATCCGTGTCAAATTCCACACCAAACGTTAACGCCAAAAACTGTTTGATTTCTTGTTTGCCTTATCCACCTAGGAAACTAAACTTGTAGTCTGTGGCTTGAAACTACACAAAAACACTAAAACACCTTCGCCACACTAAAGCACAAAAATGGCTAAATACGTATTTCAACAACTAAGTTGTCATCATCAGTAGCAGTGATTAAACATCGCGTTGTCTAGTGTTGTTCTGTTACGCTACGGTGTGTAGACAGCGCGATTTTTAATCAGTGCTACTGATGATGACAACTTAGTTGTTGAAATACGTATTTAGCCATTTTTGTGCTTTAGTGTGGTGAAGGTGTTTAGTGTTTTTATCCACCTAGGATTATCTTCTGACGAATATCGAGCATTATGTTTAATTAAAATACCATTGTTGTGAAAAGCAGTGGCGGCTCCGGGCGTGAGCAATCACACAGACAAGACCGACTCGCCCATTATCGGCGATGTACTCCCAGATGTCGAGCATATCACCGACAACAAACGAACCAGTCCCGTCCACGCAACTGCACCGCCAAAAGGCGCTCACCAGCCGCCACTGGTGAAAAGTCATTGTTGTGAAAACGACATTCGTCACTCTACATAATCTGATTCATAAAGTTGTTGCTTTTCGCTAACATTACAGAAAATTCTGCCAGAAAATCGAGTCTGCGTTGATTATCTCCTATTCTTAAATGGTGCACTAAATGAACTTTATACGGAAAGTATTTATTTGCTTTTAAAATACTACGGCAAGAGGTTACAGATAGATCATACTGTTCTTTTAATTGCCGTCATGATGTATGTGGATTATTATTAACTGTTTGTAGTACCGCTGTCGTAATTTCATCATCTCTTACTCTTTTCTGCCTTAATTGCTTTTGTTTTTTGAAGCTATCGTAATTTCTGAGATTTGCACACCGACTTATAAATGTTTTGTAATCTGGTAAAGGCCTGTTTGGAAAGCGTAGAGCACATACTCGCATTGCTTGATACATTTCTTCGGGATTCTCCGTAAATTAAATCCATATTTTTAATGCAATCTCAACGCAAAGTGAGTAAATGTTTGAATGAAAATAATTATAAAGACAATTAATTGTCAAGCAAATATCACTAATGTGTGTTAATGTCAATATATTTCCTAAATAATCAAAGCAAGCATACATACATATAACACAGATATGAATGCTTTTCTGCCTACATACATACCTATGGGTGCCTATGAAGTGGAATTTATAAAAAGGAACTAACTATAAAATTTAAATTGTGAAGTAACTATGCTAGCAAGAATTGTGAATATGTTTACTGCTATTTTTCCCTACAAATTAAATATTTAAACAAAATAAAGACAAAACCTTAAAATTACTCTTACTTTCTTTAAACACGAATATCTATGAAACCGTTAAATTTTGGAAACTAACACAAATAATAAAATTTACATTAATTTTAATACTCTTTCAAATAAAAAACAAATGAAGATTGTGGCGATCAAAAAAATTCTTTTCATCGCAGCGCCATCTATATCTTCACATAATAAAACACAATTGTGAGAGCAAACTAGAGTCAATCACATTCTTTGGTAAATACTTTTTACAAAATTCAAATATCTTTATCCGTTTCCGAGATATTTGACCTGGGAGTTTTAAGTGGTACACCCTGTATATAGAAATGTGGATTTTTTTACTGTTTATAAAACAGAATAAACATTTTAAAGGACGTGGATTCAGAACAACGAGATATTACAGATCTGAAATTACCTATCATATCACACATTTCATGAAACATACAAACAATAAGGACCGGGATCTGTGCATGGACCAGGCGGCCGTGGCGAAATACATTAAACAAAATCAAGATATTATATTTACCATATCTGACAAAAGTAATGTTACGGTTTGTATGTGCAAGAGAGAATATGAACAAAAAATGTATGATTTGCTGTCAGATAGTCAGGTTTATAAACCTTGGCTGCTGACCCCCACATATTCCTTTGAGAGAAAAACGAACAAACTGGTAAAAGATTTAAAAAGTAAACATTATATTGACGATTGCACATACAAACAACTAACAAAATTCAATTCGGCCACACCGCGAATATACGGAATACCGAAAGTCCACAAAATGAATGTTCCTTTGCTACCAATTGTCAGTAATATCGACTGTCACAGTAAACACCTCGCCAAATTTCTAGCGACCATACTAAAAACTTCTTTCGGTGAATACAACAAATTCCGAATCTATGATTCCTTTGAGTTTGCCGATAAGGTAAATAACATGGAGATACCACAAAACCAGGTATTAGTTTCTTTTGACGTGGTGAGTCTTTTCACCAACATCCCTATAGATCTAGTTGTGGATACGATCGGTGAAAACTGGGACATGGTGGCACCCAACACCGACATTCCAAGAGAGGAATTCATTCAGTTAGTGGAGTGGGTCTTCAACTCGGTGTATTTCATATACAAAGATAAATACTACAAACAAATAAGCGGCACTCCTATGGGCAGTTGCTTATCACCCATAATTGCAGACATAGTTATGAACAAGTTACTTAAACAGCTGGTTGCTGCTGTCCTATTCTCTTTCGGCTTTCTATGCCAATACGTTGATGACGTTGCTTGCGCCTTACCTGCAGATCAAATAGATAGCACGTTAGACTTACTTAACAGTTTAGATACCAGACTAACCTTCACGTGTGAAAAAGAAGAAATTGGCAACTTACCATTTTTAGACACTTACATAATGAGGCGGGATGGCGTCATTAGGCTGGGTTGGTATAGGAAGCCTTCGAATTCTAACAGACTCCTGAACTATAAGTCTACATGTCCACTGAAATATAAAATAAACCTGATTCTAGCGTTGAAGGATAGAATCAGAAAAATAAGTCACGATGATTTTGTGAACCAAGATCTCAAATTCCTACAGAGGTTACTAATCAAAAACGAATACCCACGATATCTCACAAACAGATTACTCTTTTCCACCGCAAACCGAACTAATAATAGAAAACAAGTCCCCAGCAATTCGGAATTAACGGACCAAACCGACAAAACTGTGTACAAGTCATTAATGTATATACCTAATCTTAGTGAAAATATCAAAAGATTGTTTCATAACACAAACGTTAAAATAGCCTTTACGTCCGCCAGTAGAGGGTCTCAGCCGATTCTGGAACCTCCTCATTGACCTTGATCATGCATGCAGCATAGATCAAGGTCAATGAGGAGGTTCCAGAATCGGCTGAGATAGAATGGTCAAGGTCAATTCAAGGTCGCAGCATAGATCAAGGTCAATGAGGAGGTTCCAGAATCGGCTGAGATAGAATGGTCAAGGTCAATTCAAGGACAAGTTGAGATCAAACCGAGGTTAAATCAAGGTGAAGGGTCAGGTCAAGGTCAAGGTTAAGTCAAGATCAAGTCAAGGTCGTTGAAATGAGATTGAGTGTATATAATGTGTATGATTTGATGTAGTTTCATTTTAAATATGAATGAAAATGAAGAACTAACAAGTGAAGTGTTGCTGGAAGTGCAAGAGAAATTTAATAGTTTTAAAAATGTTGGGGAGATATTTTTAAATAGTGAGGAAGTAAGTCAAGATGAATTTGGGTGGGCTATAATAAATGATAATATAGCGCAGTAGTTTTATGAGTCGTATAAATATAATTTAGTGTATGTATGTGATGTATACGAATATTATAAGTATGATGGGAAAAGGAGAAGCAGTACATTATTGAATTATTTAAATTGGTTTTGTGAATAAATGTGAAGTAAGGGAGAGAAATTGGCGATGGAGGTGAAAGAAGGAATTCAAGGTTAATATTAAAGTGAAGTTAAGGTTAAATTGTATATAGTTCTCAAGGTCAATGTCCAGTCAAGGTCAATGTCCAGTTAAAGTCAAGATTAATTAAGAGGTTTTAGAATTGGTTAGTGGAGGTGGAGATTGTGAGAAGTGGTAGATAGTAGGTATATATAAAAAGGTTGATATGATAAATAAATGTTAGTATAATCCAATATGTCGAAGCGTTGTTTTACTGGAGAAGAAAAAAAGTGTGATTATTCACGGATAGTAGAGGAGGGTAAACTGATAGTGGACGACAGTGAATTGGTAGATAATAGTACTGATTTACATAAAATGTTTGAAGCGGATCCGAGAGTAGACACATTTTTTACTGAAATGGGCGAATCAAATAATTTTTGGAATAAAGTGAGTACGACTGCAGAAAAAGTAGTTCAACAAGTATCACCGGACGAATTTGCTAGAGAACCAATATGGGATGTACCATTAGTGGGAGAAAGAATTCTTTTTAAATTAAAGTCATTCTAAGTGGATATGTGTGGGTTTAGCACCAAATAAGGATTTTGAACCGACAGTGAAGATTGTGGGTATTAAAAAACAATGTGTATATTTTAATTTAGAAGAATGGGAATGGTTTGTAGCTGAGAGTTTAAAGTTGAAGAAATATTATCAATATTATAATGGTGTGATTCCCGTTATTAATGGTATGGATATATGGCTATCACATGAAAGTTTTGATGGTGTGAATAGAATAATGAAAATAAATAAAGAGGGAGGACACGCATATTTAGCGTATGAAAGTTTGGCGGAATTGTGGCGAATGGTGAAAGTAGTGGCGACACGTTTAGTGTTTTTACAGGATTTAAAATATGAAGAATTCTATAAGCAATTTTTAGATCCTATAGTTTTAAACGGAGAAGAAGTAAATACTGCAATAGATAGAATATGTAATGGCGTGGTATCTGAACATTTTTGTATAACAATAGAGTTAGCTATGTATTGGTTGCCAAAGATTTTAAATGATTTACAATTTTTAAGAAAAAATCGATTGTAATTGTGAATAATGTATATAATAATAAAATGATTAAAAATTGTATGGTTTTTTTATTATTTTTTGAGAGAGAAATTGATGGAGCATATTTATTGAATTTGAGTGTAGATTTGGTGTGAGTATAAGTAATATGGTTAGTAGTGTTTTGTTATATTTCGAGAGTTGGTATTTGTAAAGATATATCTATCAGTTATTTTTTAATAAGATGGGAACGTTAGTGAAGTCTGATGGTAGTTTGAATCAGACAATGAGAAGGAAAGGTGGTGGATTATGCAATAGTTTAATAAATAAGTTACCAGTTGAGTTACAAATACCCGGCTATAGATTTTGTGGTCCAGGAAGTAGATTGGGGAAACGTTTAGAAAGATGTGATAAGGGAATGAATAATTTGGACGAGGCTTGTAAAGAACACGATATATCTTATTCAAAATCAAATGATTTATCGAAACGACACGAAGCTGATAAGATATTGTGGCTATAGAACGAGTGAAGAGTAAAGACGCGGGTGTGAGAGAAAAATTAGCTGCTACTGTAGTTGCAACTGCTATGAAAGGTAAAACAATATTAGGTATGGGTGTGCGGGGGCAATATAGAAAAAGAGTGAGTGTGTAGGGTAGGAAGAATAATACAAGAAGAAGGCATAGAAGAAGTAGTGGTAGAAATCGATCGGGTGGTGTTCAATCATTTTTACACGCAATGAAGAAAGCGCGTAATGCCATAAGACATATAGGTAGGAGAAAAGGTCTATTAGAGAATGTGAAAGTTGCATATCAGAGTACAAAGTACAAAACATAAAATGTTTTAAAAGTAGTCTTTGGAATTAGACTACTTTTAAAACATTTTATGTTTTGTACTACTTGTCTACCACTAAACAACAGCATATTTTATATCACTTGAAAGCTAAAAATTATGCCAATATGGCACTGTAATAAAAAATAGGTGTTACTATTTAAAAAAACGAGTACCTGTCATTTGAAAATGAAAATTTTTTTTTCTATTTTCTTTAGTAATTTCAACGTGAAATACACGTTTCCTTCGCCAATGCGTGTAAATGTGAAAAATACGTTTCTTAATTGTTTTCAAAGCTAACTTTGATGGTTGTTACATTTCGACAATCGTTGCGAAGCAGTTTCACTTTAATGGATAAATTTAACAGATACCGCCATCTTTGACAGAAATGTCAAAAGTTAACCTGCACTAGATGGCAAATTTTCAGAAGAAACAGAATATGAACAGAAATAATAAATGTTGTATTTAAAAATTCAAAATTAACGTCACTTCCGGTTTGACCGGAAGTGCTATAGAAAAACTGAGTGTACCTGAAGAAGCCCCCCAATCACTCATATATACGGTCCGAATTTCAAAGTTTTATTTTAACTAATAAATAAATGGCGTGCTGATACATGATCTCGTTGACACCCGGTATATATAATTAGTGGAGTAGAGGTTGATGAAGTTAGGAATGTGGGTATTGCATCAACTATGAAGGGATATTTTTCTTATAGTCCAAGTTATATAAATAAATTAGAGAATTGTGGATGGGAATTTACAACAGGAAAGGCGCCAGTTTTGAATAATAATGGTAATTTTAGTATTTGTATTCCCTTGAAGATGTTGATGGACTTTGCAGAAGATTTTAAGCAAGTGGTTATGAATGTGTCGCAAGAATTGATATTGAAGAGGTGTGCTGATGATAGTGATGTGATATATAATTCTGTTACAACTGAGGAAATGAAGTTAACAATTGATTGTGTAGTGTGGCGAGTACCACATATTAAAGTTGGTATGAGTCAGGATTTAGTTTTAACGAAATTAATGACGAAGAATGCTTTGATGGAAATGTTTTTTAGAGGATGGGAAATTCACGAGAATCCAGGAATTCCAGAAACAACTAACCACAGTTGGGCTATTAAAACTGCTCCACAATTAGAGACACCAAGATATATTATTTTGGGTTTTCAGACAGGGAAGAAAGGAAAGTTAGATCAAAATATGAGTAAATTTGATGCGATAAATTTAACGGATGTAACAGCTTATTTAAATGGTAAAAGATATCCATATGAAAATGTTCGACTTGATTTTGATGATAACAGAGGAGCTGTTTTATATAATATGTATGCTAGATTTCAACAGATATATTATGGATATGATTATAGTGAGCCGATGTTAAAGTTGAATCAGTTTAAATTGTGTCCATTAATTGGTATAGATTGTTCACATCAGGAAGATATTTTACATAGAAGTGGGGTGGAGATTAGAATTGAATTCACTACGAAAAATAATGTGCCAAAGGATACGGTGTTGTATTGTGTGATTTTACATAATGAATTATATCAATATTCACCATTTAATAAGGTGGTACAGCGAAAATATTAGTTATATAATACTTTGGTTTAGTATGAGAGGTAGTTCAAGGAGTATTTGGATATGGGCAAGATTGGAGAAGAATTGTGTTTAAGTTTAGTTGTTGGGTGTAATTCTTTGGAAGTGAACGGTTTATTGGATGGACGATGATAAGTTTAGGTGGAAAGAAATTTATAGTTATTGACTTTCAATGGTATCGATTTAATAGTAATGTGATTTCAAAGGAGTTGGCTACTTGTGATGATGAATTCAGGAAGAGTCACTTTTTATTTAAACCGTTTTTTAGTTTTGGTTCATTAGCAAGAGAAGATCAACGAGTTGCAAGATACGTTTTTAGTTATTATCACGGTTTGAATTGGGAAGATGGTTATATAGCTGTTGGTGAATTTGATGAGATAATTAAGCGGTTGTGTATTGGTGTGGATTTGGTATTCGTGAAGGGGCGAGAAAAGTTGGAATATTTGAAGTGTATTATAGATAAACGAATAATAGATTTAGTGGATGCTGACAGAATTAAAAGCGGAAAACCAAGTTGTAGTTTTCACGTTGGAAATGATGTTTGTGCTTTGTCTAATGTGGAATGTTTATATAATTATTTAGTGGATATGAGATTTAATGATTGGTTGTTATATATAATAGTTAGAAATGGGATGTGTTTGGAGTCACATTATTAGTTATGTCGTGGAGAGGGTTGGAAGTGTGTTACAACAATATGAAGATGCAGGTTCGTTTGTAGAAATAGAAGATGCACAATCAAGGTTTATTCCAAAATCATATTTAATGAGGAGAGTAAGGACTGTTGATTTAGAATTGGTGTGGTGTCGATTACCAATATTTTATCAAGAGGATGTAGATTTAATTGGATGTAGACCATGTCTGGATCATTATGTACGGAGTGGAGATACTGTAGATGAGTGTATTCGAAGAAGAGATTGTTCAATGTGTAAATATGTTTTCTTAAGAAAATAATTTTGTAATATATTGTAATGTATGATGTTGATGTTTTGAGTAAATAAATATATGATTTAAAAATTGTTTGGTATTATTTATATTATAGTTAGTTTTAGTACTTGGTATTATATTATTTGTTGGTTTGGTTGGAATATGATAATATATACGAAGCCTGGTTGTGGTTTGCTGTCTTCAGGAGACGTGATTAAACTAGTGTCACGCGCGATGCGACGCGTCTTACTAGGTGTGTATGTGTACTAGTTGAGAGAAGATGATTTATAAGAAAATTAGTGAAGAAATATTTAGATTTATAAATTAATTTTGGGGGTAGTGGGAGGGTATCGAAGGATAGGAAGATTATGTGAAGTACTTATTTGGTTGTAGGTTGATCAAATTGAGATGATAATTAAGAAAATTAGTGAAAAAAATACATTTATATAAATTGATTTTAGAGGGTAGTGGGTGGTTTTGAAGGATCGAGAGATGATGCGAAATAATTACTTCGATGTAAATTGATCACAATAAGATAATAAATAAGATTAGTTGAAAAAAACATACTTATTTAAATTGATTTTGGAGGGTAGTGGGGTAGTATTGATGAATAGAGAGTGTATAGGTTGTTGTTCGGTTGCAGGTGGATGATGTTGAGTTGAAAATGTAGTTATTTGGATTATACTAGTAATATTGAAACTTTTTGAAAATCGTTCTATCTTAAGTCATTGAGCAATAGGAGTTTTGTGTTTTTTTTTAACGGCATTATTTATTGTTTATTGAAAAACATATGTAATACATATCATAGTAAAGCTAAGCTTACAAATGATGCATATATATATGCTTGTATACGGTCCTACATCTTCGTCGCGGGTTGTTTCCTGGTCGGTACATCTATCCCGGACTAATGGTATTGAGGACTCCTATCCGTTCTTACTCTGGTTAGCTTCAGCGGTTGTCTATATCTTTTTGTTTAAAAGCATGCTCTTTATTGCTTTTCTAAAGTGAAGATATTTTAAGTTTTTGATTTCTTTAGGTAATTTGTTATAATGTGTTATATCGTCTGGTGTAGGTACTTTTTCATATTTTAATTGCTTACATATTTCCGTTCTTATATTTGATTTTCTTCTAGTTGCGTGCATATGTATATGTGTGTTAGTGATTAACTTGACTTCAGTTTTTATGAGATTATGTTTTATTTTGTATAGCAGTATTATATTTTTTAGTTTTATTGTTTGTTCAAGATTCAGTTTCTTTGTCTTATCGTATACTTCCTCGGTGGATGTTCTTCTATCTAGCTTATAAATTAATTTTAAGATCTTATTTTGCTGTCTTTGTAAGTTGTTAATATTTCTGTTAGTTGTATTTCCCCATATATTTAAGTAATTCATGTGAGACATAAAAACAGCATTGTAAATTGGTTTTCGCAGGTTTTCAGGTATAATGGCTCTTATCTTTTTGATGCCAGCTATTGCTGTTGCATTTTTTTTTACTAGGCTGCTTACGTGCAGATCCCATTTTAAATTTCTCTGTATGTTTAATCCTAAGTATTTTATTTGGTCTATTTGCTTGATGGCCTGGGCTTTTATTTTTATGTCAAATGTTGGAGTATTTAATTTGTTCGAGAATGTCATGAATTCTGTTTTATGTTCGTTAATGGTCAGAAGGTTGTTGTAGCACCAATCCTCGACTGTACCGAGGTCTTTGTTGACGCGCTCTTGCAGTTTCTGCACACTTTTGCCCCAGTAAACCAAACAGGTGTCGTCGGCGTATGAGTATATTTCTCCATCTATGTTTAATTGACAAATGTCGTTTGTGTACATTATATACAAAATGGGTGGGAGATTTCCCCCTTGTGGTATTCCATATTCTGGCTCAAGGTAATTACTGTGAGTGTTATTTATTACTGTTTTCTGTTTTCTTCCCGTGATATAAGAGTCTATTAGGTCTTTCTCTTTACCTTTTATTCCCATCTTTTCAATTTTCTCTGATAGTTTCTGTTTGAAAATTGTATCAAACGCTTTTTTCATGTCTATAAAGATTGCTATAACTGTGTTTCCTCCTTTCAATTTATCTTTTATACTATTTAACAAGTCATTAGTCGCTGATGTAGTCCCAGAGTTCTTTTGAAATGCATACTATTTTGAGTGTATTATATTGTGTGTTCGAAGGTGTTCAGAAATTTGAATTTGTATACATTTTTCCATTATCTTGTTTAATGTTGTAAGTAAAGATATAGGTCGGTAATTCTCTGGTTTTGCTTTGTCACCTTTCTTATATACTGGTATTATGATAGCTTCTTTAAGACATTGGGGGTATTTTCCTTTTGCAAATGTAACATTAACTAATTTAGTTAGTATTGGTACTAATGCTGGTTTGTTTAGTTTCAGTATTTTACATGGTATTTTATCATATCCAGGAGCTGTGTTCTTCATGTCATCTATTATTGCGTTCATCTGTTGTATATTTATATTTTTTAATATAAATGTTGGTACTTGTTTATCGTAGGTTGTGGTTACGGGTTTTTTTGTGGTGCTGTTAATTTGTTTATCCGCTAGTTCTTTTTCTATGTTAGCAAAGTACTTGTTTATTTCTTCTGCTATTTCCGTGCTTTTGCTTGTTTTGATTCCGTCTTTTTTCAGAGTTTGTTCTATGGTATTGGTTTTTTTGTTGCTTGTGTTTAACTGCTTCGAAATTAAGTTCCATGTTTTTGATGGTTCTTTTTTATATTTTTCAAATTGTCTCATGAAGTAATCTTTTTTTGCTTTTTGACTCTGTAAGCAGTGTACTGCTTTTGTTGATTATATCTCTTCTGTATTTCTTTATTGTTTGGGTATTTGGTGTGTTTTTTGTACAGTTTATTTCTTAATTTTATTTGTTGTATTATATCTGTGCTTATCCACGGGCATTCTTCTCTTCTTTTAATGGTTTCAATTTTTTGGTTTTTTGCTACAATATTTTCCAGTGCATGTGATAATTCGTGAAAGTGGTTTATGTTTTCCTCGCTAATTCCTTCGATATCACTTCTGATTTGTTTATAGTTTGTTCTTACGAGATTGAAATATTGGTAATGTGTCACACGTTCTATTTCATATATTGTAGTTTAAACTACAGAGTGGTCTGAGATATCACTGGGTATTACTTTGACTTTAATTTTGGTTTTTATATTCGTTATTACGTGGTATAATATACTATGGTTATTGTTTGGATTTCTTCTTGTGTAGTTTTGTAGTGATCTCTTGTTCAAAATTTTGTAATTATATTCTTTATAAATTTGTATATATTCATTAGTCTTACTATCTCTTTTCACTATATTTATATTAAAGTCTCCCATTATTATGTGTTTCTTTCCCTTTGTCAGGATATTTTTTTTCAGTATTTTTTCTAACGTTCGTAATTGCACATCTGGCGGTTTATATACTAGGGTTAGAACAATCCTTTCGTTGTTTAGCAATATGGTTATTATTTCTATTTTATTCCATGTTTTAATTAATAATGTATCATATTTTATTGCTTCTTTAATGTATAATGCAGTACCTCCTCCTCTTGTAGTTCTGGAGTTGAATACTGCATTGTAGTTTTGTAGATTATACAGATGTTCCTCGGCTGGATTAAGCCAGGTTTCGGTTAGAGCGATAATTTCTGGATTGTGATGTAATGTTGGTATAGTTTCTATTTCTGGAAATTTATTTTTGACGCTTCTTATGTTTTGCATGTATACTGTGTACATCTCAATTTTTTTGTTTTCTTTTTTTTGTTTTTATTTTTTCTTTGTTTTTCTTCTCAGTTCAACCGCAGTAGATCCGCTTTAGTTCTTACTTTGACTTTCTGGCTAGTTTCTGTTTTTCTTGCATATACATTTCCGTCACGTATCCATACAAATGCTATTTTATTTGCTTTTTTTAGTAGTCGAGCATTGTGAAATATAGTATTTTTCATGGTAGTCAATTGTTCTTTAACGTAAATAGGGCTATCTCTCCCTTTTAGTTGGCAGTCATAGACTGTAATCGGTCCAATTGTTTTCCTGGTTTTCAAAATGTCTTTCTTCACTTCTTCGCTTTTTAGTTCAACGATTATGGGACTATTGTCCTGTTGTGCATTTTTTCGATAGCATTTAGTTATCTTGTTGTCTGGGCTGATGCTTAATTTCTTCAAGATTTTATTTACAATGTCCTCTACTTTTTCTTGCTTGTCCTGTTTTTCTATACCATTTATTATAATATTATTTTTTATTTTATTCCGCTCCATGTTGTCCACCGCCTGCTCTAGTTCCTCCACTCTTTCCTGTAATTGCTTGTTTTCTTTTTCTCTCTCTTTTAACATGTTTGTTATTTCTATGTTTTCTTTTTGAATTTGATCGAATTACGTTGACATAAAATCTAATGATTTTTCCATTTCTTTTAGCTTTTTAAATATGGCATTATTTGATATTTCCTCTTCACTGTCACTCGATTGTGATTCGTTATTTCGATTTTTATTTTTGCCACCCCTTGTTTTTTTCATTTTTCCTTGTATTGGTACGTGTTAGTTTGTAGGATGGATTCAGGAATGTACTTTTCACACCAGCGTTTGATTCAACTGTCATTACAGAATCTTCAAAGGTTTTGTCCCGGGTCGCCACTATTACACCTATAAACGTTAGTCATTTACCCTTCCAAGTGGCCTTTAAACTGGTTAAAGCAGAAAAGAGACAAGAAAGAAGACAGACGATACAAGAAAGAAGACAAGCGATGCGTGCAGCACGAGCAGAAAAACGTGACCGTACTGCTCGTGCTACTCGCATGGCACAGACACCACCGGCATCGACCAATACTTTACCGACAGCACCGACAATTTCTATTTCTGCTTTACCGACACCACCGACGACCTCTGCTTTACCAGTTTATGGTCTGAGTGCTGGTGTGTCAAATTCATCTTCACTCCGGACTCTACTTATAAGCGGTAAACGACCGTTTGAAGGTGCAGTAGTGCCTACTTTAGCACCATGGGTACAGGTATTACAAAACATTATTTTAGGCGGTCCAGTGGTACCTGTGGTGCGTGGGACACGATCTGCTGAGATGTCATCTGTTCATTTATCCCATTATCCTTATGCTGGTCCCATAGCCCCCCGTCCAATTCCTACTTCTGCTCATCAACCCCGACTTCTTACATCATCCTCAACGGCTATGAACGTTTCCCATATTTCCATTTGTCAAGATTCTGTCATAGCTGTATCTTCCCAAGATGACCCCCTCAAGATAAGCCCCTAAATCTATCGCTTTTTACTTGTTCTGACCCTACTCCCATTTTTACTTCTTCAACTCAAATTAGTCCTCCCCCTGCTAAAAAACTTCGTAGTCCTACTCCACCATCCTCCCCTGAATCACAAATTACTTGTGGTCAGCGATCACCCACTCATATTCCAGTTTCACCTGCAACCACCATATTACGAACTCCATCCCCCCTTCCCTCCCCACTAAACGATAGTCCAATTCCTATTCCCTCTACATCATCAACACCGCACCCAATTCCTATTCCCTCTACATCATCAAGACCGCACCAACAACCTATCAACACTCTAGCTGCGAGTTTCAAAGAGTTCGCTGCCAAATTTTTGTCATATCTAGAGGGTGATTCGCTAGGTAGCAGTGTTGATCAAAAATTAATGGAGGTAAATGATCAGATAGAGACTGAATTAGTAAGACATAACATGCTTCTTCGACTCTATAATGATGTCATTAGTAAGAACATTCCTGGTGTTCTTACTAATGAGCAAATTCGAACCCTCCAGGAGAAGAAGAATAGATTAGATAAACTTAGAAAACTTATTAATGAATATTTTCCAAATATTCAATGAATATTTTTATTTATTAATTAATATTCAATGAATATTTTTATTTATTCATTAAGCAGGGTTCTATATTTATTCAATCATGTTTATGTCACGTAGACTTGACATAACTTTAACTTTGACATTTTCAGTGGGCCGTATCTGTAACATTTTCAGTGAACACACCTGTAACATCAAGGCGAACATCAAGACAACAAATCTGTATCATGGTGACATGCTATGTTGGATTTCAACATTGTCGGGTCGATGTTATGCTGGATTACAACATTGTCGGACAACATTGCCGGATAGATGTTAGTCCGTCAGGCACACAAGCAACACCGGAAACACCACCCCCTCCTCCATACCAGCGGAGGAAGAAGTTCCAAGAACAATTACAAAGAATGCTGCGGGCGACCACAAGATAAAAGAAGAAAGTAGCGGCGGATGACTCATGGGTAGAGGGTGGGTCCTGGCTAGGGGGTGGTGGCAACGGTGTGGAGTGGGTGGAGCGGAGCTGCGGCGCAAAAGGTTTGCTACTTTTCCTCACCCAATATAAAAAAAAGTAGCAAAAAAAAATCTAAAAAAAATATAAATAAATTAAATAAAAGAGAACATTACCTGTTTTTATTTGTCATACCTTCAAAACTATTAAGTATAAGTAACATAACCGAAGTTATTCAGTAGAAATTCTGAAGTGATAACGTTCAGTATGCATTTAAAAACTTCTGAATTATCATTACCAATCTATAACTATGATTCAGTATTTAGTGAGAAAGGTTTTACACGTCACAGTAACCTTTTTGGTGGTACATGTAAGAGAGGGTGCTAATAGTAGGACCATCAGGATGTGGTAAAACCAACGCTCTTCTTACGTTATTACTGCACCCAATGGATTTCGCTTCAAAAATATTTATATCTGCTGTAGATCTCTCCACCAACAAAAATATGAGTATTTAAGAAATTTGATGAAAAGCGTTCCGGAAATGGGTTACTATGAATATACAGATGCAAATAATATGATAAAACCTGATGAAGTTTCTGATTATTCAGTCAACATAATCGTGTGGAGTTTCGATTTAAATAAATTTTGTGTTTTATAAATTAAATTATTTTTAAATAGACAATTTTTATAATCATCCAAACTAATTTCATTCCTCACAACGTGTTTCTTAATACCCTTAGATTTTTTAATGTCCCTACCCTCAACATCTAAAGCATACATTTTTGCTCGCAGTCCAACAAATTCATGCATTATACTACCCGCATTTTCGTCCTTCATTAAACCGAGAACGGATTTATTTTGGGGCGAGATGTTGAAAACATTGTTTATCGAAAAGTGTCAAATGTCTTCGTATATATCACTAGTATTAACTTTTAAAATAAAACTGTCGGTGTCCACATAGCATAGACTCATATTTTCTGCATACTTACGTTTTAAGTAATTGTAATAAAAATCATACATCAAGTGTTTGGAGAGCTCCAGCACGGTGAAGACAATGTAAATGGGTTTGTTGTATATTACTTTTAACCTCTCCATCTGAATTGCAACAAAATTCTCTGTGAATATACTAGAACTTTTAAAGTTTAATTTTGAAATTAGAGTCCAGGCACCTCGCCTCTTACCAATATCTTCCCAGTGAGTTATCAATTTGACATCTGCACGCTTGTCTACGTTCTCCATGGTCTTTCTATAGACGGAATTATTCATAAGCTTGTAGAAGTCTTTTTCGAAATCGTTTTTAGAGAGTTTGCGAAGACTGGTATTTAAATCGATATATTTTTGTAGCCAGTTTGACTGGTTAAATTCCAATACGCAATGAATTTTAATAATTTTGAGACCGCAATATAATGCTTGTTTCAAATTTCTATAATGTATAACATATTTATCTTTATTTTGCAAATAGCAATTAATTTTTTATGACGGAATTTAGATGAGGGAGGTACCATATTTTTGGACAGAAAAGGTAAGTCATTATTCTTATCGTGCAAGGCCTTAGGATACTCGACATCTACTTCTAAAAAGTAACCAATCTGTGACTCATCTGAAACTATTAAAACGTTTAAATTATCTATTTCATTTTGACTAAGCCAACGAAAATTATTAAATGGTAGATACTGAGACATTGCCCATCCGTATAAATTATTAGCATCCCAATATGCTATACTTGAACTAGGAGCACTAGCATCATAATTTGACATGTATTTATTATTTGCTCATGCATACCGCAAAGAGACTTGATCCAACCCACCCCTGATACTTTTTTTTTAATGAAATGATGCCATGTTGATATCTGTCAGTAACTCCAGTTCAGTTTTTGTATGCTTCAACATAGCATCCCAAGATAAACCGGGACTGGTGTAATTTTGAGCGGGATCCAAATCATAATTGTCGCGACAAATTTTACGGAAATTTTCAAAAACATCGGATAATAATAAAACATCAGTTTGTAAGTACAAATTGGAATAATCTACTAAATTTTTACATTTAAACGTGTTCCAAACAGTTTGTGCCTGTTGGTAATCTATATCTGAAATATTTTCATTATTTAATGTATTAAAAAAATCACGTTTTGGAGGTAAGACCGGTTCTTGTAAACGTTCAAAAGTGTCTATATATTGATAGGGAAAAATTCCCTTTTTTCTAATTAGATCAAATTGAAAATCTAGTGGGAACACCTGTCGAACATTTAAGAAATCTTTAGAATCTAAGTTTTTTGATAATTTATCAACGGAAGACGCCATAAATCTAAAACTATCTAAAAAGCGTAAACTAAAATAAATATCTCTTCACACCCGTTTTATCCGTGTATTCATCAACTAAAACTTTTTTATTAAAACTAATATATTTATCTTTGTTTACCGGAATAACATCAATGTCTAAATTATCGTTAGCTAATTCTTTAATGAATAAATGTCCGTCATAGGAGGTTAATGAATAAAAAAAGACAGGTAAGAATTTTGGAATTTTGAAATTTAAGTTACAATTAGAGTGAGCGCCCCCCCTAAACTCCCCCGTAATATGACAGTGATCGGCCACTTTATCTACATTGAGAGATAATTCACAAATGTGACAGATTACCTCGTTATTATATAAATTCTGTTGATTTTGAGTTAAAGACTTCATCGGAACGACAACCTTTAGATATTTTTATATATAGCCTTGACGTCTTCTATCAATTTCGTGACAAATACTGTTGAACAATCTAAACCGGCATACGTCACAAATTTATTTAAAGAAGTATCGTGTACACAGACAATTTGATAGGCGACACTGTTAGGAATATGTTTATAAGTATCACGAGTATTTGACAGAGATGGATCACTCTCACATGAATCAATCGGTTGTAAAATACATTCAAAATCAGCATAAACAACAAACGGGACTGACATTTTTTTATGATAACCATCAAAACGTAAAATATTTTGCGGTAACATATCACCAAATTTTGTTTTCCTCAGTTCAGTTGAAGGTAGTACTGTATAGACGTGATTACAGTCATTCTCAAGATGATTGTTTAGCAAGGTCTCGCCAGAAAACTTTTGTAAACAACCATCACATAAATGAAAAGCATGTTCTCTATGATTGATCTGGGATGAAACTAATCTAGATAGATTTTTAATATACACATAATGTGATTTATTATCATCTTCCAAAAGTAATAGATTTATATGAATGTCTTTTCTGTTTGGAGTAAAATAAATTGGGCCCACTATCTCATAATTTTGTGTTTCAACAGTAAGTGCTAAACCATAAACGTTAATACTTAAATTATTCAATTCTTCAATTTTTGATATAACTTTAATATTAACCGGAAAATTTATGTTTTGTAAATTTAGTACGTTGTTATAATGAGGGTAAGATGATGTTCGATTATTATTTAGACGATCTACAGGGTGGAGCGCAGCAATAATAGCCCAAGCTAGACAAAAAAGTCATTGTTTTTATACAGGGTGTAACAAAATAAGTGTAAAACATTTCAGGGGGTGATTCCTTAGCGAAAAAGAGATAAATCTTTCATATAAAAAAACTTCAATGGAGCATCCCTTGTTAAGATACAGCCCCATAAAGGGGGTACATAAAATTTGTTTTACAATTTTTCTCACAAACACTAAAAATGTAATTTATTTCCAATGTAACTTTTTGTCTGATTATTTGTTTACCATTTAAAAATCTATTTCCAATACCTTGTTTCAATCGAAACAAAAAATGTCTCTTGAATTTTTTGCCCAAAAGTAATCAGTTCGCAGCAAAAAATTATTTTACGAACAACTACAGAGATACATCGTCATAAATGCGAACTGGATTAGTATTGTTATTTTGTAGTTACTACCTGCATCAAAATACATATGATTAAAGATGAATAAACAAAACTAATTTATTAATAACAAAACATAAAACATGTAGAAATTATAGTAAATGTTCAATATGTCCACCTTCAGTCATTACACATGCGTCTAGACGTCGGCGCATTGAGCCACGTATTCGCTCAAATATTCCTGGATTCTCTCTAATTACCCTGCACGCATCGATGATGCGGTTTCTTAAGTCCTCTACATCGCGAACAGGAGTAGGATAAACCAAAGTCTGTAAATGGCCCCAAGTAGAGAAATCGAGAGCATTGAGATCCGGGGATCGAGCGGGCCAATTCTGTGGTCCTCCTCGACCTATTCAATGATTTGGATATGTTTGGGTTAAATGCTGACGTGCTGCTAGACTAAAATGGGCGGGAGCCCCATCATGCATAAAAAACATATCCCTTCTGACGCCCAAAGGAACTTCCTCCAGCAGTACTGGATGCACTTCTCGTAAAAATTGGGTGTATGCCTCACCATTTAATCGAGGAGGTAGAAAATGAGGGCCAATTAAATAATCCCCAATAACTCCGAGCCACACGTTAAGAGAAAAGTGTTCTTGATGGTTAGCTTGTACAATAGCGTGAGGGTTTTCATCAGTCCATATGTGGTTATTATGAAAATTAATTATTTTGTCCCGAGAAAAAGTACATTCGTCTGTGAATTCGATCATCTTCAGAAAGTCAGGATTTCTTCTAATCATTTCCAGCATCCAATTGGAAAATTCAAGACGGTTCGGAAAATCTCGCTGTAACAGTGCCTGTACTCGTTGCAGATGGTAAGGGTATAAGAGTTGTTCCTTTAAAATTCGAAATACCGTCATATGATCAACATTTAACTCGAAAGCAATCTTTCTAGTACTGCTAGTAGGTTGTTCTTCAACCAAATTAAGTACTGCTTCTTCAAGATGTGTTGTTCTAACTTCTCGATGGCGACCACAATCCTGCGTTCTTTTGTCGAATGAACCATATTCTCGTAATCGTTGATGAAGTCGGGCAAATATTCTATGCGAAGGAACCTGCCGCTGAGGATACATTTCAGCATATCTTCTAGAAGCTTCTAACCCATTCCCCTGCGACAGACCGTAAACGTAATGCATATCAGCCATTTCCTCATTTGTGTATGCCATTTTGTAACGAAGCTCCTTCGTTAAATGAGTAAAATATCATTTATTCACGTTGCATATCTACTTTGAATTGCAACTTTCAAATTATATATGTTTGATATTTTATTCAACCGGTCATTAATCATTGTTTATCATGTTGTTAATATTTTTGTAATTAGTATGCTATTTCATCTATTCATTTCTTTGTCGTTCGCGCTCTTAAGTTATCCGAAGACGTCACGATTATTTTCCGCGCGTTGCTACGTCACGTCTACGTATGATAATCCCACTCTGCATACTTGTTTTTCATAGCGAAGCGACCATATAAAAGAGCCGTCAACGGCCAAGAATAGAGAGAGTCTTCCTTCCGACCTGTTCCCGACCAGAGCACTTAGACCTATTTGTCGTGAGTGTTCTGACACCGTCTTCTTTAATTAAAGCAGACCCATTGTCGTGTTTTAATTAAGAATCCGTAACCCTTTAATTGAAGCAGACCCATTGTCGTGTTTTAATTAAGAATCCGTATCCCTTTAATTGAAGCAGACCCATTGTCGTGTTTTAATTAAGAATCCACAACCCTTTAATTGAAGCAGACCCATTGTCGTGCTTTAAATAAGAACCCACAACGTTTTAATTGAGGTAGACCTATTGTCGTATTTCAATTAGAATATTCCGAAAACCGCAGACCAAATTAAATAATTTAAATTCTTTTCCAGATCCGCGTAACGTCATAATAAATTATAAACTCTCGCACGTAAATAAAATTTCCGAATCTCCGAGCTTAAGTACAAGTCACGCGTCATCGCGAAGTAAACGTTGTACCTTCTCGCTATAATTTCGACCGACCGCACATTTCGTGACAATCGATATCATTCACCGTCAAGTGTTAGCAAAAGTCCGGACAATGTACTGAAAGTAGTTTTTTAAAAGCACTATAGATGAGATAACATTATTCCTAGCATAACAAGACCTGTTGAATTTTATATTATTGTAAAATTAGAAACTCCGATGTAGTTTTAGGTTATGAAATAAATATTTTATTTATAGATCGTTGGCTGCGACTTTAATGTTTCGATTTAATTTGTTTTACCTTATTGTTACATCGTAGGCATATAATTTGTGTAAATATATTGGTGTATCTATATATATAGTTTTGTTTACAATAAACACAATAATGTAGAATCTGTCTGTTGTATGATATGTCGATAGGTTAATTTAATTCATGCATTTCAAAGATAAACAAACATCTGTCTTAACATTAACGTAAATGTATTAGAACATGAGGAAACAAAGTAATACGTACCCACATAAATAAACTCACGACGAGAGCTAGTCCGTGATACGCAATTTAGATTCACAAAATCACATTTCATTCATTAGCACGAGAAGTCATTTTAAATTTTCTTTTGACGTATTCCTACCGTTCAAAAAGGTGGCACGCTTGCCGACGTTAACCCGTGGATACGTAACAGAGTTGGATGTAAGTATAGGCTACCCAACGTGCACCCGTACATGGATGAAAAACTGCTCACAGTCATTTAGAATCAAATATTTTAAAAGAAAATAAATTTTTCTTGGTATGCGGTGGTTCCGTTAAATAAATACCGAAAATAATTAACAATAATTATTTATAAATAAACCACTGCATTACAATTTTAATAACAAGTGAATTATTAAACTAACAAATTACGAACAAAACAACGACACACAATTAAATATTAATTCAATTTCAAAAATTTACAAGCTGACAGCGTGATACCACTACTAGCGGCCTACTAAATAAATTAGTTTTACATTTTCGTTTTATGACGATGTATCTCTGTAGTTGTTCGTAAAATAATTTTTTGCTGCGAACTGATTACTTTTGGGCAAAAAATTCAAGACATTTTTTGTTTCGAATGAAACAAACTATTGGGAATAAATTTTTAAATGGTAAACAAATAATCAGACAAAAAGTTACATTGGAAATAAATTACATTTTTAGTGTTTGTGAGAAAAATTGTAAAACAAATTTTATGTACCCCCTTTATGGGGCTGTATCTTAACAAGCGATGCTCCATTGAAGTTTTTTTATATGAAAGACCCTATCTCTTTTTCACTAAGGAATCACCCCCTGAAATATTTTACACTTATTTTGTTACACCCTGTATTTATGCAAGCTTTTTTTAATTTAATAGGAAGGCAGTTCTATGTATGAAAAGCCCGCCAGTGGTTTATGGACATTTATGTTTACCTCCAATAAACACTTAGGGACCATCCACTTCCACGTTCTGTAAACTCTTCAGATTTAGTTTTTATTACTGATACCACTCTATTAAAGATATCCTCTAAATCTGAAGATTCTGTTGCTATAGCATAACGAGTGTTAAAGGATTTTATTTGATATTTGTTCATTCAAGTGTGGTTTCTCGTAATGACCAAATAACTCGAGCTGCACTTTAACACCCGATACAGTCCTCAATAAAACATCTTCAATCAAGCTGCAAACTTTCAATTTTGTATTGTTCAAAAAACTTACAATATCTGAATTTCGGTTACCTAAAATTTTATAACTCGCTATCCTGTTTTTTAAACGATGAATTGATTTCGAATATACCTTCCTCTAAAACACTGATATTATTAGCGGCATGCTGCTGCGATTGTAGGTGTCCTCTATACTCAGAAATATTTTTAAATGATACATTACAACACTGATACTTACGACTTGTTGACGCTGTAACAGCTACGAATTTATTCGATGTTACAACATTAACTTTTACCTTCTTTTTATCAGGCCCCATCAGGTGTAAATAATGTTTCACCGCAAATACTACAAAGATAATTGCGGTGAACGTTGTTCACATGTCTTTTTAGACTATCTCTTCGAGAAAATGTCTCCTTGCATATTAAATAAGCATATGATTATTGTTAAATATATTAGAAAGATCTATTATAATGTTTAATTTTAAATGCAATATAAGAAAATTCAGTGTATAAATATTCAAAGTTATATATATTAGACGTATATGTAACTATAGAAGTTATAATGAATTAAAATATATATCCGGGTTAAAATAAAGATTAAAAAAACTGCTTTATACAATATCACATGTATATAAGTGTCTTATTTTAATGCAATATTATCGATTATTATGTTAAATATTTAAATGAACTACTCACCTCTAGGTATATCAAGAAAGTATGTATAACTAAACACTGATGTTAAAACTATAGATGCACAAGACATAATGGAACCACTAAACGTTCACAGCTTATTTTATATAAATATTTAACCTTATTAAAAATGTATTAAGAGGGAAAATATATGCCCTTATTAATTGAATAATTTTCACGGATATGGATAAGACACAAAATCTCTCAAATATTATTGTTATTGAAGTATGATCTTAATACATTACAAAAAAAATTCCATACATATTTGTACAAGATACGCACTCGTATATCTATATATGAACGTCTTTAATAAAAAAAACACTAAATCTTATACCTATGTGAAACATGTTTCCGTTTCACTTTCGCGTTACATATAACACTTTCATCTGTCAGTTGAACGGTACTTGTTATAAATACGGCACGAAACATATCTACGCTAGTATTCAAGGTTCAATCAAACAAGAATAACCATGAATGTACCTACTGCATTAATTACCAAATCAAAAGATTTGATAAACTTACCTATAAAAATGTTATTTGTCGAAAGTAAGCAGTTATTTATGTAACTATTTAAAAAATATTATAAATGTTGTTTTTATTTTATGTTTCAATATATACAGATATGGTATAAAAAGTATGAATATGAAGGATTCCCAAGTAAGGGTGAAACCCTTAAAAGAAAATTTGGGGATTTACCCATAGAACATGTCAGACTCAACTGTTCAGATGACGACGAAATAAGCCTCTTTGAGGAGACTCTACAAAAATTTAATTTTTGTATACACGCAGAGGAAGAACAACTTAATTACCAACAAATTACGAAAAAGAGAATTTTGGACAATCAAAATCAAAATGAAAGAAAAAAAATTAAACTATTAGAGAATAGAATATTGAAACCTTCAACATCGTGCGAGCTTGTGGAGCTTTTTGACGATGACGCTGAATTATTTAATGCACAAAAATTCGATATATACAGTTATAATATATCGAATTTTTGTTCATTGAATGAGTCAGTGTCGTCGTTAAAAAGCTCCACAAGAGCACACAATAATGAAAGTTTCATTATTCTATTTTCAATTATTATACTAAATTTTTTATATTTTTTTTGTAAGTAAAATAAAGCCTCTCCATCTTTATAAATTGTTTTTTTAGTATATAAGTGATATCGCTACATTAGTATTTAGTAGTTATTATTACATCGTCGTAGTGTTAACCAAAGAGAAAATGTTATTAAAATGAAACCCAGACAAAAAATATGAAGAATTTTTATACGAAATTGATGTTGATTTACCAGTAGAAATTTGAGACTGGCTTTTCTATACCAAACTGACTAACCATGACTGTATATTAGACCTGCCCTTATTTCTATGAAGATTTTTCAAAATGGCGGCCCATAGGAGAGTAGGGTCCAAAAAGTTTCCATTTTATGCCACAATGCTCCATGTAAAATTTGGGCTCGATCCGACGACTCTAAGTGGACCCAAAATTGAGTTGAATAATAAGACAAGGTTTTATTATAAGAAATTAGGAACTTTATTCGGCATTTTTGGAAAAAACTCAATTTTGGTAACAGTTTTGTTAATATTTCGTAATTTTCTTATTTTTATGTTATTCTTCACTAAATTACCTTTTCACTAAGCTATTACTCAGAAAAATCTGATAAAAAATAATAAAGTTACAATATCTTAAACATTAACTAAAGATGTTTTTTTGAACGATGGATATTTTTTGCGATAAGCTTCAACAACTTGCAATAAGAATTGCTTTTCGTCTTCTTTGTTGGTCAATATCCGATTATAGTCCTTCATGAACTTCACTCCTCTTTCAGCGGTGTCATTAACGAC
This sequence comes from Amphimallon solstitiale, assembly GCA_963170755.1. Classification (NCBI taxonomy): domain Eukaryota; kingdom Metazoa; phylum Arthropoda; class Insecta; order Coleoptera; family Scarabaeidae; genus Amphimallon; species Amphimallon solstitiale. The sequence goes on along the minus strand of OY720677.1, from coordinate 25,254,986 downwards.
GGCTAAATTTTTGCAGAAAACGCGGCCTTCTTTAAAACTCTCGTTGGTTTCCCATGTTGATGGGTCAAATTCCAAAAACTCCGGCGACAAACAGAACCGCACAAAGAAATTGTTAGTCTTGTTTGAAATGAAGTCGCTAAAGCTATGGTTCGCGAATGTTTGCGGTTTTGAAACGGCCCGATTTTGATCCACTTTGATAATAGGCTCATCGTATGCAAGGCGCTCAACCATTTTTCTTTTCTGTTCAAGAGAAACATTCGAGTCAAAGAAAGCCAAAGCCATTGGTTCTGCTGATAAATACCACATCTGGTTACTCATCTTCTTCAATATGGCAACGGAAACTGGAGCATCAATTTGAGTGTATTCAATGGAATCTCGTATGAAATTGAAATCCTGGTTTGGAGCATTGATTGGATTTGTACAACCAATCCATGCACGAATGTAGATTCGAGCCAAGAAAATGCACACGTCGCGCAATCCACTCAGTTCTCTGGCCGTCAATGTGAAATGGTTGCGGAAAAGGAAAATTTTGAGTGAATAAATGCCATTTGCCATCCATCGCGCGTTGCTGGTACCGCCAGGAGAACGGAAGCTACCACAATGTGTTTCACCCAAGAAAACAGCAACCAGTTGGAGAAACTCTCTATAATCATTACTAGGGTGACGTTCTTTCAACTGCTGATTGCAGTAATTTCTGATGGCGGCTTGTTCATCGGGGGGAATTTTTGAACCAACGATTTCGTCCTCGACACCATTCTGGAATGCAGTCTGGTCAAGACTCTTCCAGACTTTCGCGAATCTCTCGAACAATTGAACTTTAGGACCGCTGCTTGTCGACAATTTCACTTCAAAAACCTGGCGCAGAACGATTTCGTAAATATGATGGCGACAGGCCAAGTGCAGCAGTTCTCGACGGCAATACTGTGGTTTCTGCAAGATAATGCAAGCGCCATTGAGAGCTCCAGTGTTACTGGAGGTCGTGTCGAATGACATTGCTTCAACTCGATCGGCAATGTTCCAACGAACCAACAGATTGTAAACAGCGTCAGCTGTATCTTTTCCGCTTGAAGATTTTATTTGAGGTGCTCCAAGGAACTTCGAAGTCCCATCATAGCTGACCATAACCGCAACTCTCTCAACTTTTGCGCTGCCTACAAGGTCAACCAACATTTTGCCGTCCCAATGTACGACAAGCGGCTTATTAATACTTAGCTGTTTAGGGGAAGAGACGAATGACTTATAAGTACTTATATCGCTAAATATAAATAATAGTAACTTACGTTTTCTACGAATTCGGTCTGGATAACTTCTGCTTCCTTCCGGCGGTTTTCTCGACGATATCGATTAATCGTTGTTCAGTTAATAGCCAGCTCGTCTACGGAATAATTCAATGCATCCGCGCAGGCTATCAACACATGAGCTGCCATTGGATCGGTTAGCTTGGCGTGGTCAAGCGCAGAAGCAAGTCGTGGCGTTAGAAAATTTATACGCCCTCTTCTGTGCACTTTTCTGCGGTTCAACGATGTCACCAGTTTCGGCATCGGCAGTGCTCTCCTCAATCGCTTCACCACCCACGTCCTGAGCTTTTTCGTCAATTCCTTCCATAACCTCAACCTCACCTTCATCACTCGATTCTGTATATTGGCCGGCTGCAAAAAGTTTAAAATGTGTTACGTATTACATAAATCAATAAGATAGAAAATGACATAAAGCCAAATACGAACCACTATCTTTCGGCTTGGACATTTCTTCAAATTTCCGCTTTCTCTGCTTCTCTTTCTCCTTTCGTTCCGATGCTCTTTTTTCTCGCAGAAATAAAACCATATCGCAGCCAATCATGCATCCCGGGCGTCCTGGTTGTCGTTGTCGAATGAGAAACTTCTTATCTTCTTCAATTCGAATGGTTTTTAGGGCATCTGCAGTCGCAATATCAAACAAATTGTCCAGATCGTTGGTAAATGCAAGCTCCTTTTGTTTCCAAGCCACAGATCTCTTGCTAGCGGGCACTTTTTGTATATCTTTCCAGTATTGTACAATTTCAACAATTTCTCCGCGCATCTTGTTCCGTATCGTGTTGGAATTCGTGCTTGTTGCCAGATAATATACACTGCATCGAGCGTTAATTTTGCACTTTCCTTTGCGTCGAGTTTCACAAAACGCATGTTATGAAAGAAGACCTGTAAGACTTGCCTATTGGACGGCAGTTTGACACCGGTTATCTGATGCGCTGTTCTGCCCACTAAGTCTATGTTGTAGAGCGATTGAACGGTTTGACGCGTTTCTACCGAGGAAATGGCTGATGGAGAAGCCGATGCAGGTTTTGATGTTGATGGTTCTGACATTATAATTGTAACAACCTATAAACTCACCCAAAATAATAACAATTATAATTTGGTTTACAACAATTAACTTTGGTACTTTATTATTTTGGTTTATTTCTTTAGCACAATTAAGTAACACACTGGTTGGCTGTTCTCACACGACTGACTCAAAACGTCTACTCATTCGTTTGACAGTTGTTCTCTCGTTCTTGGCCTGGTTGTGTGTGTGTGTGTCTCGACACGGGTTGCCACAATAATTAAATCAGATCACGGTATTTTGCAGGAAAATGTAATAACTAATTCAGAAGTAAGCAGCAACGCAGTTATGCTAAATAACAATGCCACTAGAGATGTGCGCGTGACGTGATTTTTCCGCGTCACGCGTGTTTCACGTGTAATTTATTGGAGAATAACATAAAAAAAAATAAAATTACGAAATATTAACAAAACTGTTACCAAAATTGAGTTTTTTTCCAAAAATGCCGAATAAAGTTCCTAATTTCTTATAATAAAACCTTGTCTTATTATTCAACTCAATTTTGGGCCCACTTAGAGTCGTCGGATCGAGCCCAAACTTTACAAGGAGCATTGTGGCATAAAATGGAAACTTTTTGGACCCTACTCTCCTATGCGCCGCCATTTTGAAAAATAAGGGCTGTATATATATATAGTTGCTTTTGCGTACCAAAATCAACAATACTTTGGTATAGATGATTTAGTCAATCTGTTAAACTATTGTAATCCACATATAAATAATAACAAGGTGAGAACTATTTATAACGAATTCGAATCGCTTAATGAAACAGATGCCGAATTCTTAAGTGAGATTTGCATGTATGATATAGATAGTAGGAGTGTCTTAAATATATATAAAGGAAAACCGAAATAGTTAGATTTTTGGTACCCACAATATAATCATCCAGAATTGGACTATGACGTGGAGGTGAGTAGTGGAGGAGGTTGTATTATATATGGACATCAGCTATATTAAAATAAAATATATAGTACCCCGTCATCAGACAACAATGTGTAATATATGTAAACGTAGAATACTGAGATTAAAGAATACCTTATTACGACACAGAATCGATAAATATAAATCTGAATTAAGAAAACTTGGAAGTGATATGACATTTACAAAATAATATTGAATACTAGAAAAATAAAACTCTAAAATGAAAAACCAACTGGATGTTATGTGTAAGACGACAATACGATTCGATAACAATCGCATTTATGTTAAGGCACATCAAAAGAAATGTTTTTAAAAAAGTACTTACCCAATTCTGTAATAATTAATTTAGAGTGTGATGAAAATAGTATTAAGTGAGATGAGACTAATGAAACTTGTGTGTTTCATACTAAGGACTATTGTATTTGTGCCTTGCATAATGTTCAGTATTTATAGAATTAAAATAGGCGGTGGTCATTTTGTATCCGACATCATTTTGTATCCAACACTTTTGGAACATCGTGTATATTTGACTACTACTTCATCAGGAACCAGGCTGTATATGTATTTAATTCAAGTTTAGAGCGCCCTTTCTAATTTACAGCGCCCTCCAGTTTAGCAAAATCTAGAGCACTCTTTCTAATCTAAAAAAAAGAAAGAAAGGAGTCATTTATAACCCGGAAAATCTAAATTATCTAACGATTTTCTATTTTTCTAAGGATTTTCCTATTTTCTCTAATGACTGACATATCTAATCTAAATCTAAAAATTGGAGGGGGTCATTTCCCGGGATTTCAGAGCCGCGACCTTGGGTGGAGGGTGATGATGCAGAACCGGCGCATTACAACTACTAACCGTTAAATATATTTTGGTTTAGGATAAAATAATTCTTTGTTATAGTATCCGTATTAGAAAGGCAACTCTAAAATTATGAGTATTTCACATACTTATACTTACTTAGAATGCCAGTAAAAAGCCCACCTAAAACTCCAAAAATATCCCAAATAAAAACCCGGTGGTTTATTATATTTACATTAAGTGTATATGAATGGTATATACCTATTCATCCATATATTTATTTTCCGACGAAACTCTGTGGCCTGAAAGATTGACTATTTCATTCATAATAAAGTTATAGCTCGACCTACAAATATTAGACAGAATTTATACTTTAGATTGGCAACCTTATTGTTGAGAGAACTGTACAGATTAATTTGAATATTTACATTATAAATAACGTTTAATAATTTGCGTATTCCCTACGTTAGAAATATACAGATAACTCAACTCGAACGACAGTGAAAATAAATCAAAATTCATTTGATAAAATATATAAATGACGGATATATTAATTAGAATATTTACATTTGTAATTAATATCTAAAACTTTCGGTATTTTTATATATTAATGAACCAAGATGGCAATGATAGCTTGTATGAGAATGCCTTGCTACCTGTATTTAAATACATTCATGTGTGGGCGGGGTTCATCGTATTTCTATGTACACTAATTTGCAATATGTTGACGTAAAAACCAGTATAAACCACATGTCTTCTTTTCAGGAAAATTACAAGGGAAGAAATCTTTATACATGGTATCCCTGCCGTGATATATCCTGATTTTCGCCTTGATTTGTAGTGTTCCACAGTACAGAATGCTTTACTTAAATCACAGCATGTTAATTCTACTTGTTTTCCGTCATCGAATGCTTGGACTATACGTTCGACGACAGCTTGCAGCCCAATTGTTCTTCTGTAAAATAATTATTTTTCTCCGAGTATTGTTGAAATCCTTCCTGGCATAATGCTTTCGATGATCTATAAAAAAAAATTCAAAACTGTCTTTCTACCATTTTATTTTTAATTCAGTCGCTCGCAATCCTAATTAATACTTACAAATGTTTTCTTTTTATGACATTTCTAATAAAATTTATGGTACGTTTTAAACTTACAAAAGCCAGATTTATAATCAAATTATTTGAATAATCAAATTATTTGAAATGTATTGATTTTATATAGTATTCTAAACGTTGTCTGTTGTTTGTTTTGAATACACATTTATCACATTTGTATTATTCTTTCAAATGTACTGATTTTATATGGCATTTTAAATGTTTTTTATAGTTTGTTTTAAATTCGCATTTATCATTTATATTTAAATTCTTTCAAATGTACTGATTTTATATGGTTTTCTAATTGTTGTTTGTAGTTTGTTTTTAATTCACATTTGTCACATTTATATTTAAATTCTTTCAAATGTACTGATTTTATATGGTTTTCTAATTGTTGTTTGTAGTTTGTTTTTAATTCACATTTGTCACATTTGTATTTAAATTCTTTCAAATGTACTGATTTTATATGGTTTTCTAAATGTTGTTTAGAGTTTGTTTTTAATTCACATTTGTCACATTTATATTTAAATTCTTTCAAATGTACTGATTTTATATGGTTTTCTAATTGTTGTTTGTAGTTTGTTTTTAATTCACATTTGTCACATTTGTATTTAAATTCTTTCAAATGTACTGATTTTATATGGTTTTCTAAATGTTGTTTAGAGTTTGTTTTTAATTCACATTTGTCACATTTATATTTAAATTCTTTCAAATGTACTGATTTTATATGGTTTTCTAATTGTTGTTTGTAGTTTGTTTTTAATTCACATTTGACACATTTATATTTAAATTCTTTCAAATGTACTGATTTTATATGGTTTTCTAAATTGTCTTTCCTGTTTGTTTTAAGTTCACACTTGTTACATTTGTATTCAAATTCTTTCAAATGTACTGATTTTATATGGTTTTCTAAATGGTCTCTGCTATTTGTTTTAAATTCACAATTGTCACATTTATATTTAAATTCTTTCAAATGTGCTGATTTTATATGGTTCTCTAAAGAAAATTTGTAATGTGTTCTATATTCACATTTGTCACATTTGTATTTAAATTCTTTCAAATGTACTGATTTTAAATGGTTTTCAAAATGTTGTCTCCTGTATGTTTTATATTCACAATTGTCACATTTATATTTAAATTCTTTCAAATGTACTGATTTTATATGGTTTTCTAAATTGTGTTTATTGTTAGTTTTAAGTTCACATTTGTTACATTTGTATTTAAATTCTTTCAAATGTACTGATTTTATATGGGTTTCAAAATTTTGTTTAATGTTTGTTTTAAAATCACAGCTGTCACATTTATATTTAAATTCTTTCAAATGTAATGATTTTATATGGTTTTCCAAAAGGTCACTTCTATTTGTTTTAAATTCACAATTATCACATTTATATTTAAATTCTTTCACATGTACTGATTTTATATGGTTTTCAAAATGGTGTTTGCTATTTGCTTTATATTCACAATTGTCACATCTATATTTAAATTCTTTCAAATGTATTGATTTTATATGGTTTTCTAAATTTTGTTTCATGTTTGTTCTAAATTCACAATTGTCACATTTATATTTAAATTCTTTCAAATGTGCTGATTTTATATGGTTTTTTAAATAATTTTTATAGTTTGTTTTAAATTCGCATTTATCACATTTAAATTTAAATTCTTTCAAATGTAATGATTTTATATGGTTTTTTAAACAATTTTTATATTTTGTTCGTAACCCACATAGTGAACATGTAAATCGTTTGGTTTTTTTTTTATCTTGTGAACTTGATTGTTCCAGTTTTATATGTACGTTTATATAATCACTGTTGGCATGTTTTTGGTCTTCATTTTTGCTTTCTGAAATGTGTGCATTTTTCGCATGCAACCTCAGGGATTCTGTTTTGAATCGTCCACTGCAAATTCCACATTCAGAAGTTTTCGTTACGTAATGCTGGTTGATAGTATGCCTCCTGTGCTCCGCCCTGTACTTGGTTCTGTAGTTGCACTGTTCACATTTATAGAGTTGGGGGGATCTAGTCACATCTCCGTTTATTTCTGTAATTCGATTGGCAGGTGCTGTCGGTAGAATGCATTTTCTGAAAATAAATAAATATTTCAAATCGCATCAATTTCTTCATTATACTAAATTTCATACAATTACGACTGAATTCAAGTTGTGGCGGAAATTGTAAAACGTAACATGCTAATGGCGGATCAACAGATAAATTACAGACATCTCTTTAATACTTATAATAATGTTTAGAGTATACCGGGTGTCACAGAATTTTCTATACAGGTATATACAGTTGTGCGTGTGACTCCGACTTGAACAGACGTGTTGTGATATTTTGCAATAACAGCAGTAAAATTTCGCTAAATAAACTATTTATGACAGACTAGTTAAAAATGAAACACCTACGTAGTGGTAAAAATACAGAAAAAAATCAAAATAATGAAGAACTGGAATCCGATCAGATGATTTCAATAGTTAAATCTACTATTAAAGAAGAAATGCATGTTATTAGACGAAATAAATTTTTTGAGACAAGAAGTAATAAATCTAAAAGAAAGTAATATTGACATGGTGAGATTACTTGCAAATAAACAATGTAACTGTCTAATCAATAATAAAGAAGAAGAGGAAATAATAAATTTATCTTCATCGGACGAGAATCCTAATACTAACCTTGATTCATCGATAGAGACAGTTATACCGCAAGAAATATACGCTGAGAAAAAGTTATCGTCTGTGAACGTAAAAACTATAAACAAACAAAATAATAGTGTGAATAAACACAGCTCTCACACAAATAAGAAAGATGATAAATTTACAGGGGTCAAACAAAATTATTGGTGTAAACAACGAACTTGTATCTAATAGCTTTGCGGCGGCTAGTCATAGATTCTGGCTGTATGTGGGAAAATGTAAATCTGACACGATTGAGGAAGATGTGAAGAAATATCTACAAACGAAAATTGCTAACGGAAACGTAACTGTGGAAAAGCTTAATTCGTTAGGTTCTAATTCAGCTTTTTGCGTGACAGTTTTATGACCCTCAGCTGTGGCCAAGAGGAATAATTGTGAGGCGAAGGGACTTTAGACAACTCTAGAGTAAAGAGAATCAAAGATGCTCAGCCCAAGCCAACAAATACGCGCAACTATAAATTTGACAAGCATCATAACTCTCAACTACTACAAATAATTCATTTAAATGTACAGAGCTTAATTGGTAAGCTAGATGTAATGGATGTTTTTTTGACGGAACATCGACCACATGTTTTGTGTATTACGGAATCCTGGATGAATTCTGATAGCATTTTAGTAGCAAATCTGGAAGGTTATCATAGAGCAGCACATATGACACGAGTACTGCATTCGCATGGCGGGCTGTATTATTTTTGTAAGAGTGGATGTAGTTTATAAAGAAGTGTCATATATACAGAAATATAATGTAGAGCTGCAGATTGAGTGTTGTGCAATAACTCTGAATATTGGAGAGACTGTAACCTCAGTCATAGTAGTGTATAGACCTCCGAACAGCAATGTGGAAATGTTTATGGAGAGACTCTCCTATATCTTGACTTGCATGTGCACTGCAAGTGATCACGTGATATTATGTGGTGATTTCAATATAGATGGCCAGATCAATACGAATTATTCTAAACTACTTCGTGATTTGTTCCAATCTTATGGTTTAACTAATAATAATAATAATAAACCAACAAGAACTTTTACGAATGGAAGTGGGCGTACATCGAAAACGGAGATAGATTACGCTGTGAATAATTTTCCAGGAAGTGACACTCAAGTGGATATATTGTACCCTGCAATATCCGATCATACAGCACAACGTTTAACAGTGTCAATGAGAAGTTTGCCGGTACAGGCAACTAACGATGTTGAATACTCCCCTCGTGAGCTGTACTGTACTAATATAGAATATCTAAGATATGCCCTCGCTTAGGAACCCTTGGAATATTACGAACACTGGGGATATCGATAGTGCATTCGAACAATTCTTAGAACATTTTTTGTATTATTATGACATAGCGTGCCCACAGAGAAGAATTGTCAAAAAATATAATAGAAGGTCACCTGAATGGATGAACTTATTAGAGAATCAAGTAGGCAGTTAAGAGACCTTCAGGAGATACTAAAGTACACTGACTAACGAACACATTATTAACCTCTACAGGAGGCACAAGCGTCAACACAAACAAATTATCAAGGAACAAAAGCTCTTGTTTTATGATAGAAAGATTATGGCAAGTGCAAATAAATGCAAGACAGTGTGGGGAATTGTTAAGGGAGAAAAGGTTAAAACAGTATCAGCCAATCAAATCAAATTTAAAAATGATGATACTGCGAATCATTTTGGCAAACATTTCTCCCTCGACACTCAAGCCAAATTAATTAAGGAGTTTGGAAGTGATGAGAGTATCACCTGTACAGTGTGAGTGCACCTCATAGTGAGAGTATGTTTTTCCATCCTGTGAACGAAACCGACATTACAAATACCCTCATTCGTCTGAAGAATCGACGGTCGTGTGGCTTGGATAGAGTACCTGTGACAGTACTGAAAGAAATAGTTGACATTATTAGTGTCCCATTGGCCAACCTCATAAATATGTCGGTAGAAACAGGGATTTTCCGGCAGCACTGAAGACTGCGCGAGTGATACCTGTGCCTAAAAAGAACGCCGGAAATCTGCTAGATGATTATCGCCCCATCTCAGTGTTGAGCGCATTCTCCAAGATTTATGAGTCGATCATGTATGAACGCATCCTTGACTACTTGGAGAAGAACGATATTATTAGTGACTGTCAGCACGGATTTCGTCCAGGAAGATCCACAGAGACGGCGTGCATCGAGTTTGTGGAATATATTAGAAGGAATCAGGATGACAAAAAATGGGTAGTTGGGTTGTTTTTTGACTTCACTGCTGCGTTTGACTCGGTACGGAGCAGCTTTGTGGAGGAAAAATTGAACGCGATTGGCATCAGGGGCAATGCGCTCAGGTTAATTTTGTCATTTTTGGAACACAGGCATATGGTTGTGGATGTGAATGGTTCAAAATCTGAACTCTATGAGGTGAATCTCGGTGTGGCTCAGGGCTCTATCCTGGGACTCCTAATATTCATACTTTTCATTAACGACATGAGATCGTATGTAATGGATGGCCACCTAATCAATTATGCAGACGACACATCCATTGTAGTTGTGGGTGAGAATGACAACGATCTTCAGCTGAAGATAGAAAGTGTAGTGCGTACATTAGAAACATGGTGTAGGCAGAACAGAATAATATTAAATAGTAAAAAGACTGTAATTGTGAAATTTCCTGTTAGGGACAATATCGCTATTAAAATTCCGGGTGAGGCTGAGTGTGCTAACTTTCTGGGAACATGTTTGGATTCGAATATGAATTGGTCCATTCAGGTTCAAAACATAATCTCTAAAATTAATAAAAGTTTTTACGCAATAATGAAATTAAAAAACTGTCTTCATACTAGTGGCCTAATGCATATTTATTGTGCCATGGTATACTGTCATCTGTCTTATCACATTGTTGTGTGGGGCAGGGCAACTGATCAACAGACTTTTTATAGTGCAAAAAAGAGTGATCCGATTGATTTTTAACTTGAAACATAGAGAAACTTGTGATACTTTTCGCCGATATAGTATATTGACCCTGCCCAGTATATATCTATATAAGTGCGCAATTCTTGCTTACGAGAGACGTCAAACTTTGATTACAAACTCTCACTATCATGATTATGAGACTCGCATCGAACAGCCGCATATGAGAAGTCTCCTCGGTATTCATGAATTCGGGTGTACGACCGCCTTCCGGAAGATCTGAAAACCCTCAATTCTAAGAAAACCTTTAAGGAGAAACTGAGACAATACCTTGCTAAATGCTATTATGATGTAAAGGATTATTTTAATTAATTTGTTTATCTGTTGTGATTTATTGTTATGTAAGTAATGTTTGAATTTGATGACGAAACTTATACCCTAATATTGTGGTCTTATAGTGAATAAATTATTATTTTTATTATTATTATTATTATCTTTGTTATATGAGTACATATACAATGATGAAGCAAGAACTATTTTAAACAACAGAAATTCTTTGAAATTCCACCATTTGAATTGTAAAAACGTCAACACTTTTTATACCATCACCCCTCATTTCTTTTCAAAAGTATTAATCAGTAGGGCACTTTGGAGAGTTCTAGGCCACTTCTCCCCCTCTCACCCTACTCCCCCTCACCCCCCCTCAAAAATGAGTGACGCCCTCTCACGACCGCCAACCCAACTAATGTGGGGCCCTCTCACGGCTGCCAACCCAACTAATGTGGGGCCCTCTCACGGCTGCCAGCCCAACTAACGTGGGGCTCCCTGACGGCCGCCAACCCAACTAACGTGGGGCCCTCTGACGGCTGCCAACCCAACTAATGTGGGCCCTCTGACGGCCACTAACCTAACTAAAAATAGCATTTCTCATGATTACCAACCCAACTAATGTGGGGCCCTCACAGCTGTCAACCCAACTAAAGTGGGGCCCTCTGACGGCCGCCAACCCAACTAATGTGGGCCCTCTGACGGCCACTAACCTAACTAAAAATAGCATTTCTCATGATTACCAACCCAACTAATGTGGGGCCCTCTCACGGCTGCCAACCCAACTAATGGGGCCCTCTCACGACCGCCAACCCAACTAATGTGGGGCCCTCTCACGGCTGCCAACCCAACTAAAGTGGGGCCCCTCTGACGGCCGCCAACCCAACTAATGTGAGGCCCTCTGACGGTTGCCAACCCAACTAATGTGGGGCCTTCTGACAGCCGCCAACCCAACTAATGTGGGGCCCTATGACGGCCGCTAACCAAACTAATGTGGGGCCCTCTGACGGCCGCCAACCCAACTAATGTGGGGCCCTCTGACGGCTGCTAACCCAACTAATGTGGGGACCTCTCACGGCCGCCAACCCAACTAATGTGGTGCCCTCTGACGGCCACTAACCAAACTAAAGTGGGGCCCTCTGATGACCACTAGCCCAACTAGGTGCCCTCTAACGGCCACTAACCGAACTAAAAATGGCATCTCTCATGATTACCAACTCAACTAATGTGGGGCCCTCTAACGGTCACTAACCAAACTAAAAATGGTATCTCTCATGATTACCAACCCAACTAATGTGGCACTCTCTGACGGACACTAACCCAACTAATGTGACGTCAGGCAAAATGGCGGACCATCAAGAGGGTTGATAAAAATATAAACTGCATCTGAGGTCGGCATACCATTTCAAAATTATAAAATAAATATACAGTATGATACTGGATGAGATAGCAACCAAATATGAATATACAGGGCGTTTCAAAAGTGACGTCGGGCATCCATCTATCAAAACCATGCATTCAAACTCCTATCAAACCCCTCTTTCCCAAAAAAAACATCATTTCAAAACCATCGCTAGAATCGGTTCACAACCGGTTCATGAACCGGTTCTGAAACCCCTCTATCAAAAACATGCTTTCAAGTCCATCTATCAAAACCATGCATTCAAACCACTATCAAATCCCTCTTTTTCAAAAGCCATCATTTCAAAAACATACTTTCAAGTCCATCTATCAAAACCATGCATTCAAACCACCATCAAACCCCTCTTTTTCAAAAAGCCATCATTTCACAATACATTCAAATCAATCTCTCAAAACCATGTATTCAAACCACTATCAAATCTCTCTTTTTCAAAAAGCCATCATTTCAAAACAATACATTCAAATCAATCTATCAAAACCATGCATTCAAACAACCATCAAATCCCTCTTTTTCAAAAAGTCATCACTTCAAAACAATACATTCAAACCACCATCAAATCCCTCTTTTTCAAAAAGCCATCATTTCAAAACAATACATTCAAATCAATCTCTCAAAACCATTCAAATCCATGCATTCAAACCACCCTCTTTTCCAACAAACCATCATTTCAAAACCATTGCTAAATCGGTTCACAACCGGTTCTGAAATCCCTCTATCAAAAACATGCTTTCAAGTCCATCTATCAAAACCATGCATTCAAACCACTATCAAATACCTCTTTTCAAAAAGCATTCATTTCAAAACAATACCTTCAAATCCCTCTATCAAAACAATACATTCAAATAAATCTACCAAAACATGCATTCAAAAACAACATTCGATGATAGATGCATACATGAAATGTATTTGCGGTACTTAACAGTTCAAAAGTGAAGATTTAGAAAAGTAAAATACCGGTTCATGAACCGGTTCTGAAACCTCTCTATCAAAAACAGGCTTTCAAGTCCATCTATCAAAACCATGCGTTCTAACCACTATCAAATCCCTCTTGTTCAAAAAGCCATCATTTCGAAACCATACATTCAAATCCCTCTATCAAAACAATACATTCAAGTCAATCTCTCAAAGCCATAAATTCAAAACAACATTCGGTGATAGATGCATACATGAAATGTATTTGTAGTACCTAACAGTTCAAAAGCTTGATATCGAGCTCCCAGTATATTTCTAACAGATCTAAACATGTTTCTAGTGGAAACCACAACGCTTGATCACTATCAACGCCTCTATGATAGTTGCCATGTTTAATATATCTATGTTATAAAATAAAAAGAAACAACATATTTTAAGAAAACAATTTATTAAAAATAAAAACAACCACCACATTTTGTATGCGAATTATAGCTAATATGTAGCATATCAATCAATTACAATGATCAACAAACAATTATGATATATAAATCCATAGGTAAAGATATTTATTTAATAAACACACTCTCTTCAATAGGCACCACCCTTCTCATAAAAGACCTACTTTAAAGAGTGTTAAAACGTCAACATATTTTGCTAGTAATATTTTTTAATTTTCAATTTTAGTCATATGATCATACATTGAAATGAAAATTTTATAGTTAATAGAATCTATCAAAACCATAACTACCGTAAATTTTAAAAAGAAAATGAGGGGAGTGGACTATTTCTAATTTGAAAATGTGAAAAATGCTGGAACAATACCAATTTTAAAGATAAATAATTAGATATTTAATACCACATACATAAATACATAGACGTTCTAATTCTCATATGAATATAATTTAAGAATGAAGCGATAGAATTATAATAATTATTTTTATCCATAAGTATATATATACACATACTTTTATATTACATCATTACAAGAAATAAGCTTCGCGATCAGCTTTTAGTCTGAAATTTAGATGTTTTTACACAAAATACATAATTTATGATTCATAAAACTACCTCAGAGACACTAAAAAAATATGATTTTCAGCTCAACCAACCATTCAAAAAAAGTTGAGACATCAAATTCATGAATATTAATACCACTATATATAACCACTCTACACTTTTAATAAAAATTTAGCAGAAGTCTCACATTAAATGAATACAAAATATAAAATTTATATATGCACCACATTAAATTAAATGAAGATTGAATTTTAGCCACTGCTTATATCACCAAGAATTTTGTTACAAGATTATATGATGAGATAGAGGGTTATGACTAAGCTTAAACGGACACCAGGTTTTCAATATGTAATAAAGTTTTATTCTTCATACATTTAATATAAACTAATGGTCTATCTCTAGAAATGAGGTATTAAAACTATAAAATATGTTATTTTGATGAAAGATATTGTTCACTACTACTTAAAGAATATCATAATACACATATAGAACAACCATTTTATTATATCTCCTATTGTCTTGAATACCCCATCTAATAAATGCTACAATCTTAGAGACTATTTAATAATATATACAGGTTATTTAATAATATATGACACCCCCATAATCCAGCATCATAGAGGCCAGGTGTGGTGATATACAGTATCAGATACTCTAGAAGCATGCCTGAAAGTAAATCGATCATGTTGAATTCTTATATGGTATATGTTTGAATATCTTTTTCAATCACAATTATAGGAAACGTGCCGATCTACGTATATACAGATGGCCGTCCGTGACGTATACCCCCATCTGTGTTAGATTCCCACGCTACGCTAATGGAATGATGTATAAAGAGAAACCTTTTTTCCCACGCATACATATATATATGGATGCGAACGGATGCAATTAGGAGCGGCGACATTCCTTTCTCAGGCTAAGGCAGCCGACTGTGTGTGGTCTAATGAATGCATATAAAAAATCTTACCCTCGCATACCTGCATCGGATAAAGGGTGTGTGAATTTCCTCTTTCTACAGGTATGGACAGGTCCGTGTTTGTATAAAATTCATATGTATATTATCTCACCATAATATTATTATTAATATGTATAGGTAGATTGAAATAAAAAATAATAAGAAGGATATAATGATTTTTTATTTTGTAGATACTTGCACAGAGTTAAAATATTAGTTTGTGTACATATACATTCTTCATTAGTTTTTTTATTATGATAAAAACAATGATCAACATTTTTAATAAGCCTTGGTACATCATTAAAATATTCCAAGTTAATTACATCAATATCAACATACTGTTTAAGCAGCTCCTTTTTTGATAGCTTTTAACATACACTCTATTATATGAGTTACAGATATTTTTTAACAAGTCAATAATATAATACTTTGTAATGTTTTTTGTGTAGGTAAATAAATGAAATTGAATAAGTAATTTTATAAAAGTCTTTCCGGTATCATGCATCACACATTTGAAATTACTTATAGAGGAGACAAGTTATATTCAATTGCACGTCATTGATGACATGTACATGTTGTCATAACTGTATTAGTGAAACTTAAAGTTATTTTGTTAAATTATATTTGAGAGCTTTTATTTCATTAGTTTAGATAGAAAATGTATACATTGATCGTAATATATGCATTCATGGCAAATAAACATATAATTTTCGTTTCAATATTAAATTTCTGCCTTACATATTTTTAATATACTAATAGTTCAATTTGGTGTTGGCAGATAAATCATATGTCAAAAAGGCATGTGTTGTGTATTTTTTGCCTTTGTGTATATTTTGCCTGTCAAATTTGCGTGTTTATTTTTGCTTTGATATGAATTGTATAAAAACAGTTCTTTTTAGAAGTAGATTGTGTTTATTATCTATTTGCGTCCTTTGAATATATGCCAAAATGTTTCTGTAAACAGTCGAAGCTTTTTACAAACTTTTCTATAATCATCTGATTAATGAGAATAGCATAAGTATTGGTTATTTTAAATTTTATTATGGATGAAACATTTATGGTTTTTCAACAATCTAACTCTATATAATAAATTAGTTGAGAAAGGCTGAAGTCTTAGAGCATTTCAATTACAAAATATATTACGTTATAGTTATTGTATTGTTAATACATATTTTCTTTGGTTATATCAAATATCACTGACAGAAATAAAAATAAATCCAGCAACATAAACAAGACGTCATGGATCTAGTATGATGTACAATTGAATGTAACATGTTTCCTCTATATATCAACATTTGATTTTATTTCATACAGCAACACAATAGAATAAAATCATACCTTCAATGGTATATGGCAAATATTGAGATGGAACACTATGTTTCTTCAAATTTGCACTATTGTGTCTATCTTGCTCAGCAAAATGTATATCACATACTCGTATATCACAAACACTATAGTTCTTTCGGACTTCAGTAGGTGCTTGCAATTCTAGTTTCGGATTTTTTTATAGCTTGCTGCATCCATAAATTGAATAACTAAAATATATTATACCATTTTAAGTAAAAAAGTTATTTTACAATTCTATTAATTAAATAACTTACATTTGCATCCTTTGGAAACATACGCATTTTCATGCTTTTATTGTTGTTGACATGACGTAAATAATAAAAAAACCATTATTACTTAGGTACCTCATAAGCTGCCAAACAGTGAAATATAACTTTATGATAAAAGCAATGAAAAACAGCATACAACAAGTATTGATTAAAGTAAAACAATGAACGATGAACACAAACATATAACCTGCACAAGCTAAAACAACTTGGTAAGTATATACGCGAATTGTTTTACCGATCGACCGTATATGTCCAACGAAGAGACATCTCGCGGGCTTAGTTAAGAATTAATAAACTGTCTGAACCCGGCCGTAAGCGATAACAACCCGTGGTTATAATAAAATTAAACGTGCCGATCTACGTATATACAGATGGCCGTCCGTGACGTATACCCCCATCTGTGTTAGATTCCCACGCTACGCTAATGGATTGATGTATAAAGAGAAACCCTTTGTCCCACGCATACATATATATATATATATATACAGGCTGTCCAGAAACTCTCCTGACAAACGAAGACCGGAGATTCCTCAGATAATTTTAAGACAATTTAACCCAATTCACCCTAGTCCGAAAATGCTTCCTAAGGTCATAGGCGTCCGTTTTGGGTAGGTAAACGGTTATTTTAACGCATAACTTTTTTGTCTTTAACTTTTAAAGCATTTGTGACACTAGATTATTAAATTTTCAGGTATTCTAGTACTAAAAGGTACTCTTACTTTAAGTCGGTAGGATACACCGTTTTCTAGAAAATTCGATTTGAAAATTTTTCGTTTTTTCGTCATTAAAATTCAATTTATTATTTTTTGCACTAGTTCGCTCTGAACTGCCAACAGAAATAAAACCTACGTTTTTAATTGTCAAATTGTTGTCAGTTCGCGAAGTTGAAATGACGAAAGATGAAATGACGAAAAAACGAAAAATGTTCAAATCGATTTTTCTAGAAAACGGTGTATCCTACCGACTTAAAGTAAGAGTACCTTTTAGTACTAGAATACCTGAAAATTTAATAATCTAGTGTCACAAATGCTTAAAAGTTAAAGACAAAAAAGTTATGCGTTAAAATAACCGTTTACCTACCCAAAACGGACGCCTATGACCGCCACTAGAAATTCGCAATTGATGGAATCGATTTATCTCTGGAGGATAAATAAGCATACTAGTTTTTGTTTTTCTAAATAGAAGCGTTCGGGAGATATTAAAAAAAACTAATTACAAGGCGCCATCTTCAAAGAGCTCTAGCTCCCTTAGGAAGCATTTTCGGACTAGAGTGAATTGAGTTAAATTGTCTTAAAATTATCTGAGGAATCTCCGGTCTTCGTTTGTCAGGAGAGTTTTTGGACACCCTGTATATATATATATATATATATATAGATGGAGTACAAGATAGCATCTACACATGTAAAAATTGCGGTAAAGTTAGCATCCGCGACAAGTTCGCGTCCGATATACGGACGCTAACTTGTTTCCTATGAATAATTTTATTACTGAGTTACTTACACCTATATCTACCAAATAAACTTAAAATTGGCCGGACGTCAATTTTAACCCTATCTCTATATTTCTATACACTTTAGTTCTCGTGCATATAGGTCAGAGGGCGAATTTGTATATACTGCAGAATAACTCTTATGTATATAGCGCACATGTTGGCATCCTAGGTATTTTAAATGCGGGGACTTCCCGAATCTCTATTTTATTTCATCGTGAGGAACCGCTAATATCTGTATGTTTAGGTACTCATTCAAAGAAGTAATGTTGAAGGTCGGTTTGCAAATTGAATCAGTTTCGCAATTGCCATAAAAATGTCTTCTTGTTTGATTTAAAAAAAATAATGTGGGATGGAGTAGGTCGTAACTTCGTGTTTAACTCTTTCAAAATAAAATTAATATGCAATGCTATATGTTAAATCACATCACCCTTTGTTTTTAAAGGTACACTATAATTCCGATTCCGATCACAGCGTAGCGATAAAATCCATTAATGGTATCAAAAAGTGTAGATAGCTAAAAATTGTAATACAAAAATTCTACAATTTAAAAATGTCGATTAGTGATTAGTAATTTAAACAAATTGTTTAACAATGGTGAAATGCTAAGCATTTTTTACATTTTATGAGCCGACTAAACTGACTCAATTTACATTAGTCGTTTTACAACTATTTCTAATATATGGTGAAAAATTGTAAAAATTTTGAAAATTGTTATGAAATAACGATTAACGACGAAGGCTCATACATAACAATACATTTAAATTAAAGAATGATAAATACACATAATAAATGTTCAAAAGTATCGCCTTCTTCTTCTGTATACCTTTGTTTATGTTGGTTTTTCGTTGTTAACCAAATAACAAATAAATAAATAAATGAAAATATTTTTAAATTGTGGAGATCGTGCTACAAATTTTTTACTTAAAAATGTGCACTATATAAATTATTAGATAGCAATAATGAACTTCACCGCTTCGCTGGGATACCTGGCATATAAAAAATTAATTACCAAAATTACCAAAAAATATGCGGAACTACTTTTTATAATATTAGCCTAGTTTTAAAATACCTACCTACTCCACTAAGATTTTAGAGACATTTGTTATCCAAAAATTAGTGACACTATAGGCAGCATATTCTGAATACCTAAATCCTGG
Organism: Amphimallon solstitiale; assembly: GCA_963170755.1. NCBI lineage: Eukaryota > Metazoa > Arthropoda > Insecta > Coleoptera > Scarabaeidae > Amphimallon > Amphimallon solstitiale. The sequence continues at coordinate 25,235,356 of OY720677.1, read as the reverse complement.
TAATAAGAAAAGAGTTAATTCAAAATTCCAAGGACACTAAGAGTTTCCAAGAGTTACAAAAATACATTTTTTTGCTGTTTGAGACTTTTTAACAAAAGAAGAAAAGGAGAAGTACAGCTGATGACATTGACATCGTACATTACTAATTGAAGAGCGGTTTCTCAATCTTCGTAATTCGAAAAGGCATTAACAGATTATAAAAAATCATATTACATAAATTAAAACGGATTGTCACAAGAGTGAAGAGACGTCGCGGAGTTCCAGTCTTATTCGAAGCTAATATCGTCGAATCAATAGATTCTGCTATTAGTTTACGAACTAATTTTGAGCTCCACACTCCATATCTCTTTGGAGTTTCAAATACTGACAATGCAGTTGATGATGCAAATATGGTAAATTTTTTCTAGAAAATAGTAATAGGGCCTCACTATTAGCATCTACTAAACTAAAGAAACAGCGTGCAACAATTGTTCAAATTTTAAATATGAATAGAAGTGAATTAGAGTAGTTAGCCAAGTTTTGGAGCACACAGAGAAGACTCACGCACAATTTTATCGTCTTCCTGACAATATATACCGAACAGCCAAAGTAAGTAAGCTTTAGCTACTTGCTAGACATAAATCTATTGCAGCGTTTATAGGACACACGTTAACGGAAATTGAAATTAATGATGTTCCTGACATAGGAGAAAACTCAAGATAACGAAGACAATGAATCTGAGTTTGAAGAAGAAGCATCCACAATTTTCTTAGTATTGAAGATACTGGATCGGTTACTGTATCTTCAATACTAAAAAAAATACCCATATAGGGAAATAGAAAATGGGCACCTGTATACAGGGTGAGTCATTAGTAGCCGCTTTTTTGATTGCTCTTTTGTGTTTTAAATAAAAGAAAACACAATTAGTGGAGGATCCATGGTTGCTTGTGGCGTATATTGTAAAACACCTTAAGCTCTGACGCACTTCCGGTTTCACCGGAAATGCACGAAACTTAATTTTTTAAATGACTTACCCTATATATTTTTGGATTTTCTTGTACTGCTTTAAATTCTACGTTCAACTGTTTTTTCTTTTTCAAAATTGAGCCAATAGTTTTTGAATTATTAATATTTTTTGAAAATATTTGACCAAAACACGTGTTCAGAAAAACATCATTTTCACATTGTTTTTAAAAGTAAAAACATTAACTTTGGTGGTGCTTGTAGCCAAGAAAATTCTGCATCATTTGGCAAAGTTACACTCGACAATACTTTGTTTTTTCAGAGCCTACTTTCTAAAATTTTCACATACCAAAAACTTATTTTTTTTAAATAGAACACGCAGTATTTTATTGAGCCATTTTGTTGCTTTCTTTATTGCCTTTAATTTTTGTTAACAATGTCCTATCTTTTGTAATTTCTGAGATAATCACTATAGGAGCAATTAGCGGTCAATTAAAAAACTAGGAGCGCTGTTCTTCTATGCACCACAATATTTGTTCAACCAATGGAAGCCAGGAATGGCGCACGACTTCCTTAGTCAACTATCAAACAAAGTAAATGTTAAATCCAACTATCCGAAAAGTCATAATTTTATAGAATGATGAGTATAGCATTTCAATTTTTTAATTCCGCTAATGTCAAGTATTTCATTTTTGACAGTTGGTTAACATCGAAATAAAATAAAGGTTATGTTTACTGACATATTTGACGATGTTTTCAAAAAGTTTTGTAAATCCGTCCGTAGATAGCGAAGATACTCTCCTCCATTAACATGTTCATCAAAGAAATAAGGTCCAATTATGTAACTACCCACTACTCCTCCCCACAGTTTTAATGACCAACGATTTTGAAAATTTACAGGTGTCATAAAGTGGAGGGTTTTTGTGTTATAATAGCGGAAATTGTGACGATGAATGTATTCACTTTAATAGAAGGTGGCTTCGTTAGTAACAACAAAAAATTGAGAAAGCCAGGATTGCCAATTGACAAAAATGTAAGTGATTCTGAAAATTTCTTTCATCTAACCCTGTGTATGAATATGCTACGGGTGAATTTCATATTTCATAATTATTCTGGATTCTCAAATTTGACATACAACTGACGACTAATTTTCGTAGTACTAGTATGGGGGTGTTCGACTACACTCGCAAGTACCATAAACGTCTTATCCTCACCATTTATTGCTTTTTCCGCTCTTTCTTTCATATTCAATACTTTCTGTTCGCTCAAACCGTCCACTTTATACTTTCGAAGGTTTCTGGCTTCGATTGACTTCTACCAGGCATCGCTGTGCATAAAGTCTGCATGCTAGCAAAGAGATTCTTTCAGATTGACCCAAAACGTCAATCATATCTATTAACTCTTCATAAGAATAATTAATTTGGATGATATCTAATAGCGATGCTTTTATAAGTTTGACATAGATGTATACCTACTTTCTTTAACAGTTGACTCAGGCAGTCAGCCGCATTCCAGCCTTTATTGGACGAATATTTGGGTGCAGAGAACAGCGCCCGTAGTTCTTTAATTGACCGCTAATTGCTCCTATAGTGATTATCTCAAAAATTACAAAAGATAGGTATACGACATTGTTAATAAAAATGAAAGAAAATAAGGGAACAAAATGCCTCAATAAAACACTGGGTGTTCCATTTAAAAAAAATAAGTTTTTGATATGTGAAAATTTCAGGAAGTAGTCTTTGAAAAAACAAAGTTGTTTGAGGTATTGTCGAGTGCAACTTTACCAAATGATGCAGAATTTTCTTCGCTACAAGCACCACCAAAGTTAATGTTTTTACTTTTAAAAACAATGTGAAAATACTTTGTTTTCTGACCACGTGCTTTGGTCATATATTTTCAAAAAAAATTAATAACTGAAAAACTATTGACTCAATTTTGAAAAAGAATAAACAATTGAACAGACAGTTTAAAGCAGTACTAGAAAATCCAAAAATATGTAGGGTGTCATTAAAAAAATTAAGGTCCGTGCATTTCCGGTGAAACCGGAAGTGCGTCAGAGCTTTAAGTATTTTTACAATATGCGCCACAAGCAACCATAGATCTTTCACCAGTTTTCTTTTATTTAAAACACAAAAGAGCAATCGAAGAAGCGGCTACTAATGACTCACCCTGTATATAATTTAGGTGTTTCTTACAAGCCCCATTTTAAACAGTTGGATTTTTTATTTAATTTATTTTATTCCACTTTCAAATTTAATTTAAAATTCAATGTTCTTAAAATTAAAATTTCGATTATGTAACTGAATTGTCCCGCCCGATAGCAAAATATTAAATATTTAGATGTGCTTAAACTCCAAATACGCAGTGACAAATATAGCAATGTATCGCTTTGATAGCGCCATGAATTACACCCATTGTTTGATGTTGTGTATTTTTATCGGGGGTTCCCCATTTGCAAGCGGGTGTTACTTTGAGCGTAATGTAGACCGGATGTCAGTTAGTATTTTTTCTGTATGTACTATATGCACATCGTGTATACTGCCGGATGTAAGTTTGCTATAATGCGGAACGGATGTCATCATGAGCGTCAACTATATATATATATATATATATATATATATGGATGCGAACGGATGCAATTAGGAGCGGCAACATTCCTTTCTCAGGCTAAGGCAGCCGACTGTGTGTGGTCTAATGAATGCATATAAAATCTTACCCTCGCATACCTGCATCGGATGAAGGGTGTGTGAATTTCCTCTTTCTACAGGTATGGACAGGTCCGTGTTTGTATAAAATTCATATGTATATTATCTCACATAATATTATTATTAATATGTATAGGTAGATTGAAATAAAAAATAATAAGGATATAAAGATTTTTTATTTTGTAGATACTTGCACAGATTTAAAATATTAGTTTGTGTACATATACATTCTTCATTAGTTTTATTATTATGATAAAAACAATGATCAACATTTTTAATAAGCCTTGGTACATGATTAAAATATTCCAAGTTAATTACATCAATATCAACATACTGTTTAAGCAGCTCCTTTTTTTGATAGCTTTTAACATACACTCTATTATACGAGTTACAGATATTTTTTAACAAGTCAATAATATCCATAAAATATACATAACCAGTAGAGTATTCTATATTTAAATAATTATTTTCAAGCCATCGAACGGTCCTTTGGTCTTTCTTCGATTGCCATCACTTATGGTCATCCCTTTTGGCTCGAAATGTGTAATCACGTAACCTTCTATATCTATAATAAGGAATGATTGAAGTTGATCTTGAGCATCAATTGCACCTCATAATCACGGCTGGTGCTGGTTCTGCAATTCAGATTTCAGATCCAGCGATAGCCCTGAGGATATCCCTTAGGATAATTGGTGAAACATCTGCAGCGGAAGAAGGGATGACAATACAGTTTAATAAAAAAATTACTTATCTTTGGTGTACCATACATGATTTAGTATTCTGAAAGCTACTACTGTCAAATTAATTCCTTTATGTATGTCAATCTCAGTTTCTTCATTTTTGTGGTGTATCATATTCCCCAGGTACCAGAACTTTCTATCCTTCTGTATTTGATGGTTATTTTATTAGTTTCCTTTTTTCGCGAGGCAGTTCAGTTCTCCGCTTGTTGGTTCTTAAGTTACCTGTTCAGTCTTTTCCACATGTGTTGTTATTTTTCTTTGCATATGCTGCATATTATTGGTTATTAGGAATACATCATTCAAAATTCTAAATCTTCAAGTGTGTCAAAAATATTTTAAGCATCTTTACATAATTAGCATTTAATTCTAGGTGTTTAGTCTTCATTGTTATTGCTCTCATTCATGATAAAAACACACATAACAAAATACTGTACAAATTGTACCTACTTAAGCAAGGCCAAAATTCTACAAATTTATAACATTGCTCATAAAACTTAAGACTTGAAGAATAAATTAAACATAAAAATAATACAGAAATTTACCTAAAATATATTAATGGAAGGCTTAATGGCGCAATATTAATACAAATACACATTACGTGATGAACAAATTTAGATAATAATAAAATAATAATTTACACATACTTCACTAAGTTTAAGCATTGATAAGCAAATTCTTTGAGATGTTTCTATTTTATATAATTTTCTAGAATCCGCTTGTAACTCGTTTTGTGTTCGTATGACGTACACATCTGAAAAGAAAAAAAAGAGTGCAGGCTGCCAGTAGTTTTTATTGTTTAATATATTGGGGCCATAATAAAATCGAACCACCAGCTCCTTAGATGGCCGCTGCGCATGTCTCGGGTGCAGCTGCTCCACCGCTTCAAATTGGGTAAGTACCGCCACTCCTTTTGTTTGGCTCTAGTTGCAATTTTCTCCCACTAACTCAGTATTAGTTTGTTTGCATTCGAGTTCACACATATTTTTAACCTCTAAGATTAAAATGGAAGCTAGTAAGAATACAAAATGTTTATGTACATAAACTTATATCTATATATTTTCTAATTCTTTTCCTGACAGGTACTGTTAAGAAACTTATATAGCATTCGGTCAATCGCAAGATATCATGGCTAAAAGAGGTGCAATTGATGCTCTCAAGATCAACTTCAATCATTCCTTATTATAGATATAGAAGGTTATGCGATTCCACATTTCGAGCCAAAAGGGATGACCATAAGTGATGGCAAAAGGAGTATACATTTTTTATTTATACCTAGCATCGAATTCCATCTATTATCGAAGAAAGACCAACGGACGATGGCTTGAAAATAATTATTTAAATATAGAATACTCTACTGGTTATGTATATTTTATGGATATTATTGACTTGTTAAAAAATATCTGTAACTCATATAATAGAGTGTATGTTAAAAGCTATCAAAAAAAGGAGCTGCTTAAACAGTATGTTGATATTGATGTAATTAACTTGGAATATTTTAATCATGTACCAAGGCTTATTAAAAATGTTGATCATTGTTTTTATCATAATAATAAAACTAATGAAGAATGTATATGTACACAAACTAATATTTTAAATCTGTGCAAGTATCTACAAAATAAAAAATCTTTATATCCTTATTATTTTTTATTTCAATCTACCTATACATATTAATAATAATATTATGGTGAGATAATATACATATGAATTTTATACAAACACGGACCTGTCCATACCTGTAGAAAGAGGAATTCACACACCCTTCATCCGATGCAGGTATGCGAGGGTAAGATTTTATATGCATTCATTAGACCACACACAGTCGGCTGCCTTAGCCTGAGAAAGGAATGTTGCCGCTCCTAATTGCATCCGTTCGCATCCATATATATATATATATATATATATATATATATATATATGTATGCGTGGGACAAAGGGTTTCTCTTTATACATCAATCCATTAGCGTAGCGTGGGAATCTAACACAGATGGGGGTATACGTCACGGACGGCCATCTGTATATACGTAGATCGGCACGTTTAATTTTATTATAACCACGGGTTGTTATCGCTTACGGCCGGGTTCAGACAGTTTATTAATTCTTAACTAAGCCCGCGAGATGTCTCTTCGTTGGACATATACGGTCGATCGGTAAAACAATTCGCGTATATACTTACCAAGTTGTTTTAGCTTGTGCAGGTTATATGTTTGTGTTCATCGTTCATTGTTTTACTTTAATCAATACTTGTTGTATGCTGTTTTTCATTGCTTTTATCATAAAGTTATATTTCACTGTTTGGCAGCTTATAAGGTACCTAAGTAATAATGGTTTTTTTATTATTTACGTCATGTCAACAACAATAAAAGCATGAAAATGCGTATGTTTCCAAAGGATGCAAATGTAAGTTATTTAATTAATAGAAGAATTGTAAAATAACTTTTTTACTTAAAATGGTATAATATATTTTAGTTATTCAATTTATGGATGCAGCAAGCTATAAAAAAATCCGAAACTAGAATTGCAAGCACCTACTGAAGTCCGAAAGAACTATAGTGTTTGTGATATACGAGTATGTGATATACATTTTGCTGAGCAAGATAGACACAATAGTGCAAATTTGAAGAAACATAGTGTTCCATCTCAATATTTGCCATATACCATTGAAGGTATGATTTTATTCTATTGTGTTGCTGTATGAAATAAAATCAAATGTTGATATATAGAGGAAACATGTTACATTCAATTGTACATCATACTAGATCCATGACGTCTTGTTTATGTTGCTGGATTTATTTTTATTTCTGTCAGTGATATTTGATATAACCAAAGAAAATATGTATTAACAATACAATAACTATAACGTAATATATTTTGTAATTGAAATGCTCTAAGACTTCAGCCTTTCTCAACTAATTTATTATATAGAGTTAGATTGTTGAAAAACCATAAATGTTTCATCCATAATAAAATTTAAAATAACCAATACTTATGCTATTCTCATTAATCAGATGATTATAGAAAAGTTTGTAAAAAGCTTCGACTGTTTACAGAAACATTTTGGCATATATTCAAAGGACGCAAATAGATAATAAACACAATCTACTTCTAAAAAGAACTGTTTTTATACAATTCATATCAAAGCAAAAATAAACACGCAAATTTGACAGGCAAAATATACACAAAGGCAAAAAATACACAACACATGCCTTTTTGACATATGATTTATCTGCCAACACCAAATTGAACTATTAGTATATTAAAAATATGTAAGGCAGAAATTTAATATTGAAACGAAAATTATATGTTTATTTGCCATGAATGCATATATTACGATCAATGTATACATTTTCTATCTAAACTAATGAAATAAAAGCTCTCAAATATAATTTAACAAAATAACTTTAAGTTTCACTAATACAGTTATGACAACATGTACATGTCATCAATGACGTGCAATTGAATATAACTTGTCTCCTCTATAATAATAATAATAATAACTTTATTTTCTCCCATAAAAAAAATACAACATTACAGATAACAAAGAGGAAAGTAAAATATAGGTAGAAAACGTAAGGGGTAGTTCAGGTGCACAGAATACTCTGAGCTCTGCTCTTCCACTAAACCCTTATATTCGTACCAATCAGTACTATACAACTACTGCGTGTGCCTAAAATCTAACCTAAACTAAAAATTCTGTGCATCCCCAAAACATGATTGCCCTAATGAAATACAAGCAATAGAAATAATAGAAACATACAGATAACAACATTAATAACTTGTAAGTACGCGTTCCTGTGAGAGCACCGCAAGAACAACAACAGTAATCCTACCAATAACAGCATTGAAAATTCAGTCACAAAATTGTTTAACAAAAGAATATATAAATAAATAAATAAGCCCACTGTACATTACATTACAACACTACTGACTTAAAAAAAGAAGAGACCAGGCAGCACACCTGAACGCCAACGCACTCGCAGTTTTCATATATTCCGGAAGCGGATTATATAAGGAGAAAATCGTATACGCAAATGATCTAGTGTAAAAAGCTGTTCTGTGAGCGGGAGGCGCTATCAGGTTCTTGTTCCTGACGTTTATATTGTGGATGTCACACCGAAATCTTATCTTGTCGTAGAGGTAGGGAGGACTATGATTACAAATAATACTATGAAATAAGATTAAAGAGTGAAAAGCTACGCGGTTACGCATGTTAAGCCATCCCAACTGCGCCAACCTACACGAGATGCGGTCATATTTGCGAACAGAGAAAATATAACGCATGCAAGCATTCTGCACCCCCTGTATCCTGCGAGCATCCACACTGTCCAAACACGGACCGTACACAACCGACATATATGTAAACAGTGACAAAACATAGCTCTGAGTCAAAATAGTCTTCAATTTTACACTGAAGGTAGATCTGTAGGGATAGAGCAACTTCAAATTATTATATGCTCTACCTATGACACCAGAGATGTATCTTCTATACCTAAACGTGTTATCTATTATCAGCCCCAAGCTCTTAACTTCCGCTACAAGTGGTATAATATCACCCCTGAGTTCCACCCTCACACTATCAATGCAAACCTCGACCTGCCCCTTCCCACCGAACAAAATGGCACTGGTCTTAGCTGGATTAAGCTTTAGTGAGTGATTAACAGAAAATTGATCAATAGCCCTTAAGTCACTGTTAATCTTTTGCATGGTCGCATGAACCTCGCCAGCCGGAAACGAGAAATAGATTTGGGTGTCATCCGCATACATATGAATGCTACAGTGAGTGATACAACTAGGCATAAGATGAGTGTAAACGGAAAACAGCAGGGGGCCCAGGATGGACCCCTGCGGCACACCCTGCCGAATCAGACGCCACGCGGAAGTACCGTGTGGAAGGCGAACGGCCTGATAGCGATCACTTAAGTATGATCGCATCATACTTACCACACCATCACCACACCGAATATAGTGGAGGATAGAGAGCAACATTGCATGATTTATAGTATCGAAGGCCTTGCTGAAGTCCAACGACACCAATAGAGAAAGCTTACCCTGATCCCTCGATTCAATGATGTCGTCCGTAACCCGCAGGAGAGCCGTGTCACAACTATGACCCCGTCTGAACCCAGACTGACATGGAGGAATGATATTGTAAGCGGTCAGATGCTCTTTTAACTGATCCAGCAGTATCCTCTCCAGCACCTTACTAATTGTGGGCAGGATACTAATAGGCCGCAAATCCCCAAAGTTAGCTGCGCTATTCGATTTTGGCAGGGGCAACACTATGGCAGACTTCCACAAAGACGGAAAATAGTTCTCCTCAAGACAGCAATTCACAATATGAGCTATATAGGGAAGCGTGTGGGGAAGGATAAGGCGCAAGAGATTCATTCCAATCCCATCAGAACCAACAGCCCCGCTTTTAATGGTTGAGAGGTGTTTCATTACCGTACTAATAGTGACTGTTTTAAACTCCAAAACTGAGCCTATACCCCCACAGACACCCCCCCGATACGAGCGTAAAGTGTCGTCGTCACAATCCAATACAGGAACGCTATCTATAAACGCATTGTTGATATCATCGGCACTACTCGCTAGAACCGAACACGTGCGAGTTTTATTTGGCGCTATTCGGAGTTCCTTCAACTCATGCCACAGCCGCTTGCCATCATGCTGACCGTACAAATATTCGAAATATGCCTTCCGCTCACTGCGAACAGCCAACGTAACATAATTACGCAGCTGTTTGAAATAATCCCAATGAGCCGGAGATCTCGTTCGCCTATATCTAGCCTTTGCACGGTTACGCAGGTCCTGCATGAATTTAATATTATTTGTAATCCAGGGTTTCTTAGGCTTAGTTAGTCTAACAGTTCTTCGTGGAGCATGCAAATCGAACAAAGTTAATACTTGACAATTAAAGAAGCGGATTTTATCGTCCACGCCCATCCCGAACATTAAATTGAAAGGTATATCAGCCAAATCAGAAGCGAAAACCTCGTAATTAAAGTGCGAAAAGTCTCTATATGTCCGAAATGTGGGCTGGAAGTCACAAAATGAGCCAGTCGCGCGACACATAACCAGGTCATGATCGGAGACCTCAGAATGCACAACACACGAATCCCGCACCAAAACCTCCCTAGAGGTAATAAGCACATCCAACATAGTAGCTGACGAATCAGTCACACGCGTAGGTTCCTGAATTAACTGAACCATTGACAAAGAATGCAGAATTGAGAACAGCCTATCAGCATCCCCACCTCCCACAAGCAAGTTTATGTTAATGTCTCCCGCACAGAACACGCTATCAGACTCCAAATTGAATTGCAAAAGCTGGGATTCAAGATCATCAAGAAATAAAGATTTGTTCACAACTGGTGGTCTGTATATAGAACCAAAAAAATAGTTCTTAAAGTTACTGCAGGATTTAATCCATACCTGCTCGAAAACTACAGGTGAAGCCATAACCCGCTCACAGCGCAAACTCGTACGAGCATAGATCGCAACTCCCCCGCCCCGACCCGCCCTATCCTCGCGAAAGACATCGTATCCATCTATATTAATAAAATTGTCGGGAACCTCACGCGAGAGCCACGTCTCCGATAAACAAAACACATCTAAATCATTATCACGTAACAAATCAATGACACCGCTCAATTTCGGGAGCAACGATCGGACATTCAAGTGTGCCACAACTATATCTCGGGGCATTTAGAGTTATTACCAAATAAAACTTAAATAACTAAATCTAGGAAAGAAATATAACACACAGTATATACATAAGATAACAATAACAACAAGAAAACGTCGATGCTCCTACAACACACGAACAATTACCTGCATGTTCCCATCATAGCAACCAAAACAAAGTGATACCTAATGTAAGTTGTAATATTTAAGGTAAATAAACACAGACAGAAATGCGTATAATAAAAACTACTACACAAGAAATACGTCGCTATCTGGCAAATTCAACAGTTTCTTTTATATGAATAGAAAGCGGTCACTGCAGGATTTATTTAATACTTACTTTATCTAAGTCGCGATAGTTCATTATTCGGTAAATTATGTTATCAACCTTAGTGTATATAATACAGCTACTAGTCCAGGTCATCGGACACCTCATACGAACGCTTTTCATCAACGCTGCTCTTCTCTTTGTCAGATCCTCCCGAACGATGATTTTCGTGCCTTTTAGCTTTTTCTTGTTGTTAAACACTTTATCCCTGGAGTTACGGCTAACGAATCTGATTAAAATTGGTCTACTACCATTTTCCGTTTTCCCAAGACGGTGACCGGAGTCAATAGATTCCAGTGGAAGGTCAACACCAAGTTTCTCCTTACATATGTTCATAACTACCGCCGCAGTGTTTTCATTAGCGGTCTCAGGCACTCCATAAAGTCTTAAATTATTTCGTCGTGAAAACTGCTCAAGGGCATCTATCGTTTCGTACGCCTTGTCCAATTTAGTCTCAAGTTCGCCTACCTTTTTTTCGTACCCCTCGATGATATGGGAAACTTTTTCAGCTATAATGTGTCCGATTTTGTCCAACAAAACATCGGATTTTAATACTTTTTCTACGATTTTTGTGATTGTAGTATCATCACGAAGCATTCGATCGGTAGACATTATTATAATTGGAATAATAGCCTCAACAACTCACTACACACGACACACGAACTTGTTCAACTGCAAGGCAACAGCGCACGTCTACTCCATACGAGGGCTCGACACAGAATGTAATTTCAAATGTGTGATGCATGATACCGGAAAGACTTTTATAAAATTACTTATTCAATTTCATTTATTTACCTACACAAAAAACATTACAAAGTAATGAAAGGAAAAACACTCACTGTGAAATCAACAGACTCACTGAAATTACTTGTGCGAGAACAATATATTAAACACAAGAAGTTCTTCATAAAAATTAAGAATACTTGATTATGTACATAATTTGTTATATATTATTATTAGTTATACACATGTATGTATTTGTATATCTATCATTTATTTGTAATAAAGTAACTTCATCATGTTTGAAATTGTTTTTCTATAAGATTTCCTTTTCTATTATGTCTTTCTAGATCTATTTATCACTACAATTGTACAATATAATGCGAAATAATGTTTGAATTTGAATTTCTGTTTGATTAAAAATATATTGTACTATTGTGATGGATGAAAATAAATTAAAAAGAGAGTATTCTTGTCTTGCAAACAAATTGAATGTGTTAATTTTCATCCGACTTTAAGATGTGCATTAAAGCGAGGTGAAAATGAACACATTTAATTTGTTCGCATCCGAAAACGATATCTATGATTATAACCGGTGTCGTTGAAGCGTCAAGATCGTTCTAGTGCTTGTTTGTGTTAAGTATCAGGTATTTAGAAACCTAATTTCTATATTATTGAGTCGCAATATTTTTCATTAGTTTTTCTAGCACTCTAAAGTTTTATAGGGCTTTTTAAAAATTGTTTTTTCAATTATAAGGCTATTTTTAATAATTTAATGGTGTAAATTTTATTAATATTTTATTGAATATTATTTTTATATACAATTGATTTATATGCATTTAGAGGTTTCTTTAAATTGTTTTTAATGTTTAAGCGTGTAACTTTATATATAATTAAGCTGATTATTTTATACGGTTCTTTAAAGGGGTTTTTTCAATAATTTAAATAAATTCTGAATAATAAGAGTGTTTTTTAGTTAAATATACGGGGGTCATTCAAAATTCATATATTAAAATATTATTTTTATAGGTAATCCCCTCCTTAGGTAATTAAGCCTAAGGAGGGGATGACATATTATGTACGATGTGTTATTATTCAGCACCTCTGCGGGAAATATATCGTCACAGGGTGCTGAGTCATTTTGTAGTTAATTTAAATTAGGTGTGTGAGAATAATTGTATTCCTATAATTGTGATTGAAAAAGATATTCAAACATATACCATATAAGAATTCATCATGATCGATTTACTTTCAGGCATGCTTCTAAAGTCTCTGACACTGTATATCACCACACCTGGCCTCTATGATGCTGGATTATGGGGGTGTCATATATTATTAAATAACCTGTATATATTATTAAATAGTCTGTAAGATTGTAGCATTTATTAGATGGGGTATTCAAAACAATAGGTGATATAATAAAATGGTTGTTCTATATGTGTAGGTATTATGATATCCTTTAAGTAGTAGTGAACAATATCTTTCATCAAAATAACATATTTTATAGTTTTAATACCTCATTTCTAGAGATAGACCATTAGTTTATATTAAATGTATGAAGAATAAAACTTTATTACATATTGAAAAGCTGGTGTCCGTTTAAGCTTAGTTATGACCCTCTATCTCATCACATAATCTTGTAACAAAATTCTTGGTGATATAAGCAGTGGCTAAAATTCAATCTTCATTTAATTTAATGTGGTGCATATATAAATTTTATATTTTGTATTCATTTAATGTGAGACTTCTGCTAAATTTTTACTAAAAGTGTAGAGTGGTTATATATAGTGGTATTAATATTCATGAATTTGATGTATCAACTTTTTTGAATGGTTGGCTGAGCTAAAAATCATAATTTTTTAGTGTCTCTGAGGTAGTTTTATGAATCATAAATTATGTATTTTGTGTAAAAACATCTAAATTTCAGACTAAAAACTGATCGCGAAGCTTATTTCTTGTAATGATATAATATAAAAAAAAGTATGTGTGTATACTTATGGATAAAAATAATTATTATAATTCTATCGCTTTATTCTTAAATTATATTCATATGAGAATTAGAACATCCATGTATTTATGTATGTGGTATTAAATATCTAATTATTTATTTTTAAAAGTTGGTATTGTTCCAGCATTTTTCACATTTTCAAATTAGAAATAGTCCACTCCCCTCATTTTCTTTATAAAATTTAGGGTAGTTATGGTTTTCATAGATTCTATTAACTATAAAATTTTCATTTCAATGTATGATCATGTGACTAAAATTGAAAATTAAAAAATATTACTAGCAAAATATGTTGACGTTTTAACACTCTTTAAAGTAGGTCTTCTATGAGGAGGGTGGTGCCTATTGAAGAGAGTGATGTTTATTAACTAAATATCTTTACCTATGGATTTATATATCATAATTGTTTGTTGATCATTGTAATTCGTTTAATGTTTTTCCTTATGATTGATATGCTACATATTAGCTATAAGTCGCATACAAAATGTGGTGGCTGTTTTTATTTTTAATAAATTGTTCTCTTAAAATATGTTGTTTCTTTTTAATTTATAACATAGATATATTAAACATGGCAACTATCATAGAGGCGTTGATAGTGATCAAGCGTTGTGGTTTCCACTAGAAACATGTTTAGATCTGTTAGAAATATACTGGGAGCTCGATATCAAGCTTTTGAACTGTTAGGTACCACAAATACATTTCATGTATGCATCTATCACCGAATGTTGTTTTGAATGTATGGTTTTGAGAGATTGATTTGAATGTATTGTTTTGATAGAGGGATTTGAATGTATGGTTTTGAAATGATGGCTTTTTGAACAAGAGGGATTTGATAGTGGTTAGAACGCATGGTTTTGATAGATGGACTTGAAGGCCTGTTTTTGATAGAGAGGTTTCAGAACCGGTTCATGAACCGGTATTTTACTTTTCTAAATCTTCACTTTTGAACTGTTAAGTACCACAAATACATTTCATGTATGCATATATCATCGAATATTGTTTTTGAATGCGTTTTTGATAGATTGATTTGAATGTATTGTTTTTGATAGAGGGGTTTCAGAACCGGTTCATGAACCGGTTGTGAACCGATTCTAGCGATGGTTTTGAAATGATGTTTTTTTTTGGGAAAGAGGGGTTTGATAGGAGTTTGAATGCATGGTTTTGATAGATGGATGCCCGACGTCACCTTAGTTTATTATATTTTGGCGGCCATCTTGGATTCGCCAACTTACTTTTCTAAAAATTCCTCCTTTTGAAACGTCCTGTATATTCATATTTGGTTGCTATCTCATCCAGTATCATACTGTATATTTATTTTATAATTTTCAAATGGTATGCCGACCTCAGATGCAAAGTTTATATTATCAGCCTTCTTGATGGTCCGCCATTTTGACTGACGTCACATTAGTTGGGTTAGTGGCCGTCAGAAGGTGCCACATTAGTTGGGTTGGTAATCATGAGATAACATTTTTAGTTTGGTTAGTGACCGTTAGAGGGCCCCACATTAGTAGAGTTGATAATCATGAGAGATGCCATTTTTAGTTTGGTTAGTGGCCGTTAGAGGGCACCTAGTTGGGCTAGTGGTCGTCAGAGGGCCCAACTTTAGTTTGGTTAGTGGCCGTCAGAGGGCACCGCATTAGTTGGGTTGGCGGCCGTGAGAGGGCCCCACATTAGTTGGGTTAGCGGCCGTCAGAGGGCCCCACACTAGTTTGGATAGCGGCCGTCAGAGGGCCCCACATTAGTTGGGTTGGCGGCTCTCAGAGGGCCCACATTAGTTGGGTTGGCAACCGTCAGAGGGCCTCACATTAGTTGGGTTGACGGCCGTCAGAGGGCCCCACTTTTGTTGGGTTGGCAGCCGTGAGAGGGCCCCACATTAGTTGGGTCGGCGGTCGTGAGAGGGCCCCACATTAGTTGGGTTGGCAGCCGTGAGAGGGCCCCACATTAGTTGGGTTGATAATCATGAGAAATGCTATTTTTAGTTTTGTTAGTGGCCGTCAGAGGGCCCACATTAGTTGGGTTGGCGGCCGTCAGAGGGCCCCACTTTAGTTGGGTTGGCAGCCGTGAGAAGGCCTCACATTAGTTGGGTTGGCGGCCGTCAGGGGGCCCCACTTTAGTTGGGTTGGCAGCCGTGAGAGGGCCCCACATTAGTTGGGTTGGCGTTCGTGAGAGGGCGCCACTTTAGTTGGGTTGGCAGAGGGCGTCACTCAGTTTTGAGGGGGTGAGGGGGAGTAGGGTGAGAGAGGGAGGAGTGGTCTAGAACTCTCCAAAGTACCCTACTGTAATCCCACATTTCTTGTCAAAAATGATTGTGGATAACATTCCAGTTCCTGTCAAATTCCATTAAATGCAAGAGTGGTCCGTGAACATTCTGAAGGCATATTAACAAAATTAGTTGAGACTAGCACTGTGTAGTTACGCAGAAAATTTGTATGGAATAGAAAGAACAATTGTTCAAATACGTATTGCTCCTGGTATACAATTTTCTTGAGATGCCCCTACAACAAATCTAAAGGTATAACGTCGTGAGATCAAGCAGGCCAATTAATCGGACAGCTATCATTAATTCAACGATCCGCAAGTACGTTATTCAAATGCTCAGAAATAATTTGTGCATTATGAGGTGGAACGCCGTCTTGTAACCATATCGATGCATTCTGGTCTTCTAAAGAAATATCTTCGAAAAAAAAGACAAAGTGATGCAATTTAAAAAACAGAAGGGGTGGGGGCGCTGGTATAAGAGTTGCTGACACAATTGCGCTTCATGGGCCAGTGTATCTTCAATATGAAAATGCAAAATACACCCTAACAAAATACTGCAAAAGCCCTTGCAAATTTCGTATTTTTTGAGACAGGGGAACAAAAAAAAAGTTTTTTCTGCGGCTTGAGTTTGTGAAGTCAATTTCGATACATTATGATTATGAAGTAGTCATCGTATAATTAGTTTGCTTGAAATTACTCCAGTTCTCGTGTTAAACCGTGTAATTAAAAGTATAGTATATGTTAGAAAAGTCTCTTGCTAAATTCTCCACTACGTTGCACAACACCACTGAAGTGTCCTTAATGAAATCATAGATGGCGCGCATCTTTATGAGAACACTCTAGAAGATACTCATATTTGTATACTCCCATGTACACCATCTACTTTCTTTCAATCTATATTCACCAGCCGAAGACGATTCACGTGCCACATCAGCCACTTTAGCTAATTTATTTTATTTTATTGGGCATTATTGTTACGAAAAAGTATGAGTTCTGTACGCAGGCTTTGTGATAATAATCCCGACCAATTCTGCTACATATTGCTGTGGGACGCAATCTGATTTTTGTATATAAATATAAGGTTTGTATAACTAATATTTTCTTACTAAAATATGTTTTTAGTGCAAATTAAGGACACTCTCTATGTAGCAGTACACACAAGAAAACTTGAAATTTTATTTCTTTAAATGTATGCATCATACTCTGTACAAATAATTATTTATGCTGGGATATTGAAATAGATTACCCAGTATGCTTCATAAATAACGCTACATGTATTCCAACTCATTATGGAATATAATAATTTGTAATTTTCAAATGCCAATAATGATATAATATTGTGTAATATGGTTGCCTATTTGTACTATTTATATAATTGCCTTTATTCATTTAAAAATGTATATCATATTCATAATAGTAATTTTATATTGACATTCCACTTTGTTTATTGGTCATTGAGAGAAAGGATAAATTGTATTACATATTTAAATATGAATGTGTATAGTTAAAACTTACTTTAAAGAGTATAATAAGTTAATACTATTAACATTGTTTTAATTTTGTCTTAAAATCAATTTTTAAAATACATAAACACAGATGTCAAAGAGATGAATCCATTTTGTAAACATAGATGTGATTTGAGTTAAAGTGCCACTGTTGCCACAACACGTTTGGAATTTTTATTTGGTAGCACTGGTTAACATTTTTCAAACTAGATAATCTAGAATTGTTTATTTATTTCCTGCCTGTGCCGGGTATAAGATTTTTGAAATTGTAATTGAAAAATGGGAGAAATCTATAGAAGGCCTGAGCGTATCTTTTAAAAGAAGATTATCCTTCGAGCAATCGGGGAAAACACTTCCTAAGAGAACGAATAGGTGGAAGTGGTATAATAAACCCACGCTTACAATATACAAGGTGTACTCACATAGTTATTTTGTGTCATTTAACTCTAAGTAGAAATGGATAATAAGGATTTTAATGAGCTATACGAAAATGAAAGGTACTTATTTTAAAATTTGATTAAAGACTTTTAGCATGATATTAAATTTTACATTTTTTCAAAATTTAATAAAGTCATCGGAAGCGAAATGTTTCATAAATAAATAGCTATTTTAACGTAGTTGAATTCTTGGACAGACATTTTTTGGGTAAACCTATTGACGGTTCATAAAATAAGCATCTGTGTAAGCAATAAACGTTATTGTGTTAACGCGGGGCACACAGCAAAGAAAGTGTGGGCAGACACATCAGTGCTTACTGCGAGACAAGCATTTATAGATGGTTTGTCCAGAGGCCTTAAAAATCCTTCCGGAAAAGGTTAATTATAATACACATAGGTTCTGACGATTTGTAGAGGATGGCTTGCTACTTTTTGAATCTAAAAGATTTCCACGAAGACATGAATGCAGAGAGATTTGAAGAGTGGCTTCAACATATCCTGTCCAACTGGAGAGAAAAAGCAGTGACTGTTTTGGATAACGCACAATATCACAGTCGCAAAACACCAACAGCAAACAATCGCAAAGCTGAAATTGAACAATGGCTTGTAAATCAAAACATACCATATGAAGATGACATGGTGAAGGCAGAATTATTAGCATTAGTTAAGGAAAATGTGACCAGCCTTGCGAAATATGCTGTAGATGAGATAATTGAAGCATCAAATAAGAAAGGTAATCCGATAGCGTTGATATGGGCACAAGTTAAGAGGTATGTTGCTAGGCACAATGTATCTTCAAACTGGAGGATGTAAAGCCATTATTTCAACAAGGTGTGTTCAATATTTTATGGGAAAATTGGAAAAACGCAATGAAATATGTGGTTAATGTGGAAAACAAATTGCGGGAACTTGATAATTTAATAGATTGTCAAGAAGACTCATTAATTATAACAGGTGATGATTCCACTACATCATCATAATATGTTCTTTTTGTAAATCACTGCTTTCTTATACTTTATTTTTCATATGTAAATTCATCTATTGATGAATGAATAAACATATTTTCCTTGTATCATGTAAGTAATCATAGAAACTATATTTTCTTCTAATAGTGTATATATTGCATTAAAAATTTCCGAACCTGTCGTTTTCTTTATTTCTTCCCATTTCCCCAATTTATAAAAAATTAAATTACTACTTTATATTCATTAAATGTGCATTTATTTAGAAGGAAATTATTCTTTGATTTCACCACTTTAGCTACCTTAAGCTTGCTTTAAATAAATTGTTGTATAAATGCAACTCCAAACGTCAAACAAATTATCATATCACAACATTTCTTGTTCACATAAACCTAAAGAGAGGACGGCTCTTGTATTTTATTTTCATTTCATTTTCCTTACGATTATACGTAAAATAATCTAAATTAATGGAAAGTATTAGTAACTAGTTGCTTAAACAGAGCTTATATTACGTACATTGCATTAATTTTCGTCTATTATAATTACATTTATACAGGGTGTATTTAAATAACGGGACAGAGTATGATAAATGGAAAGATGCAATTATGTAGAATATAAATCCCAAAAATTGTGAGTCAATTATGACACGAACGCCAAAATTAAATCCCCCAGAAAAGTGTGTAATGTGCCGCCTATGGATTTAGCATGTGTCTATATGTCGTAGGTATCGCGCCAATTGGGCCAGACAGCCGACGTCATGTCTGGCCGAAGCGGCGGGGCTGAGGTTCCACACAGGTTGAGGAGACGTAATAAATAATATTTCCATCGAACTAAATAACACGCATAGATACACACACCGAAATAACAGTTGTAAACGTTATAAAAACCCCAATGATAGCATTGTTTATTATTTCTAAACAGGTGTTCATGCTAAGAGTTCAACAACCTTAATATGAAATATCAGCTGTGAATAACTTGTAAATAGATTTGGGCAAATTTCCCAATAAAATTGATGCGTGTACTTTATTCGAGTTTTTTTGTTCTCTTTTAAAATAACTTATTTTTCACCAGAGAATTTTTTTTATTGAGATGCTGACTATGAATTTTGTAATTATTTTAATATTTGCCAGGATTATTTAGATATTACATTTTCTACCGCAATAAATCTATAGTAAGTACTATTACTGTTATTATGATTAAATTCAACGACTTTTTACTTCTTATTTCTCACAAAAACAAATTTGTGTTGTAAAATTTGCCCAACTCTACTTATGAGAAACTTTTATTTTAATTGGACGCAAGTGAATTAAAAAAAAACATAATTTATTTCATTATAATAAAAATAGAAATAAACGTAAAATAAAGATAGTTTATTTTTTACAACGTTACTGTGCTCGTTCGCCCTTTTTATTTTAAAATTGTTGGTTCTGAAAAGAACCGATTTGTAAACAGGTGAAACAGGTGGAAAGCTCACAGAAAATGTTCAAAGTTACCGCCTTCAGCGCGGAGGCACGCCTCTAGGCGACGTGAATAATTTTCACGAACTCGCTGCAGATGTGCCTCTTGTCTAATACGCTGTGCCGCGTCAAAAATTCGTTGCCGTAAGTCTTCTACGTTTTCAATCTCTCCACCACTGTAGACAAGAGTTTTCATATAACCCAAAAAAAAAGTCTAGTGGATTTAAATCTGGGCTGCGGGGAGGCCACGGTGTGGGACCTCCACGTCCAATCCATCTAGGATATGTGGCATTTAAAATGTCGTGTGCTGCTCGTGAAAAATGTGGGGGTGCCCCGTCGTGCATAAACCACATCTGCCTTCGTATGTCTAGCGGTACATCGTCTAGATAGTCCGGCAGAACGTTTTCCAAAAACTGTAAATAACTAGCTTCATTTAGCCGCTCTGGAAGTACATATGGTCCTAGAATAGTATCTCCGAAAATGCCGGTCCATGCGTTCACCGAAAATTGATGCTGAAACCTATGTTGACTTACCATGTGCGGATTGGCATCTGCCCAATGATGTGCATTATGATAATTCATAATACCACATCGCGTAAAACAGCATTCATCGGTAAATAACACTGTAGCAGTGAAGTTTACATGTTCTGCTACACGTTGACAAAACCAGGTGGCAAATGTAATTCGCAACGGACGATCATTTTCAGTCAGTTCTTGTACACATTGAATATGATAGGGGTGTAATAAATTACTTCTCAACATACTATGTACCGTACTGTGAGACACCCCCACCTGTCTTGCTGCATCTCGTGTACTTACACCTGGATTTCCCTCTACAATATTCAGTAACTCTTCTTCCGCACGCAAAACTCTACGGGGCCTTTCACGTCCTCGACCTTCGTAATTTGGTAACAATCTACCTGTTTCCCTTGCTCTGAAGAAGACATCCATTACGCACTTGTAAGATGGGGCTCGACGATTAGGAAAACGCAACCTATACGTCCGACAAGTTCGACGTGCATCTCCACCCGTTTCACCGTAAATGTACAACATATCGAACAGTTCGTGTGTTGTGTAAGCCATAGTCGAAACATCCGCATGTAACAATTGACCGAGACTGACCTCGCCTTCACACTCCTACTTAGTACCCCACCCGTCCATACCCTACAGTCGTATTGAAGTGCAGTGGCGCGACGAATATTTTAAAAATATCTTTGTAATTTTTTTCTCGCGTCAGCGAGGGAATTTGCGCAAAATATTTTGGATTTGAGTCTAATAAAATTAAATCTTTCCATTAATCATACTCTGTCCCCTTATTTCAAATACACCCTGTGTAGGAGAATGTGTAGAATCCTTGCATCGAAATGTGGGGTTAGAACTACATATTTGTTTATAACGTCTAATGTCAAAATATTTATGGTTAAGGCTATGCGTTAAGCGTTGTGAATTTGCCTTTTTAAGCTAATTCTACTATAGTCTAAGATTATTTATTTAAATTTAAAAATTATAGAGGTTTATTTTAATCATTAAATCATGCTAAAGGAATTTATCATAATGCTATAACCGTTTAAATATTAATATAACATTGAAAAGTTTTAAAAATAATGTAATTAAATATAAATACTGTTTCAAGAGGATACAACGATTTTTAATCTTAGCCATAAGATTTATTTGTTAAGATTAAAGTTTGTCTATTTAATTTCTAATGTTAAGTATCATAAATTATTTTTCTTGTCAATAAAACCAACAATAATATATTAAACTTATTGTACAAACAAAACGTAGTAAAATTGTTTCAGAGTAAAAATATATTTTTAAAGATTCTGAATAGGAAGATATGAAGATTTACGCTTTATACTAAATATTATAAAATGTATGTTGCAAGCATGAGCAAATAATATAGTATGGCATGTCTACTTGTATTGGACATGTTTTACTCAATTCAACTCATTCATAGTTTATTTCATAATATCAACCTTCCTACGAATGCAAGTCGGCATTCTAAGAGTGGCCGATATATTGAGATGTTAATATCAAACAGATATTATAAATGCCACTAATGTCTTAATTGTGATCACAGTTAATATCAGTCGCGTTTATAAATACGCACTCGATTTTAATATCAAGTATATATTGATATGGGGTATAACAGGCGTATTGCCCTTAAAACCCTTACATACGCTTACGGTAAGTACCGTTTAGAATTTCTTGTAATTATTTTATAAATTGAATTTTTATTTCAAATATTTAATTGCCTCGGGCTAGCTATGTTGGTTGCCTAACTATAAGGTGGGTAACGTATTTTATTTAAAATAGCATGGACTCTGTTATTTATCTATGTGCTAGTTTATTGTTAATAAAATTAAAATGGTGTTTTAATTTATTTGACTGCTCCCTGTAGATTAGAACTAATCTTTGAATTATTTATTAAGCGACTGAATTTGTAACAGTTCAAATTTATTTCCACAGTTGGTGCACCTGGGTCACACACACGTGGATGCAGAGAAATTCAAAAAATGTACGCGCTCTATGATAGCTAGGTTATGTGAACCTTAAAAAAATCAGTTTGTTGTTGGTTTTCAGGTTCTGAATTTGAACGTTAAATATAATTAAATCTCATTAATGGGTCGTTAAAAAGGTTTCGAACCCTTTCAATGAGGAGGTACACGACTTATATTTGTATGGCGTATGGTAACCTACTATATCAGCGGAAAAGCGGGCCCAATTCTTGACGGTCTGGGAGATCTATTAATAGAACAAATGTACGACCGAGCATGCTTTTCTAAACAGCTGTTCGGTCAAGGTTGAGGATGATGTAACTGGGTCAAATGAAAATACAGGTATTTTTCTTTGATTAGGTATGCTCTTTATTATTATTGAATTGAGTGTAACTTTATATTTACAGTTCAAAACATCTTTATCAAGAATGTCTGTAGGCATGACCTTTACTTGGAATATCATGAACAAATTACTCTACGCAAGTCATATTAGGCATACACATAACAATATTTAATCTGTCTACTTTACTAATGGTAAACAATCGGATTCATCCTTGGATTTCTAAATATGATTATCTGACTCTTCGTCTCTTAAAATAAACTAGTGTGACACGTAAGTTTTAAACTTAGATCGTTGTCTAATTTAAAATGCATGAATGGTATTTGAATTATAGGTTAACTATTTAATTATCCGGCTATTATGCACTATTTGAAACGGGATATGTTAGAAATGAACGTTTAGTCCTGGTAAAAAGACTCGGATTACAATTAAGTTGACTATCAGTTATTTACAAGTTTGTCTTGGTTCCTTCTAATGAACGTGAAATTATACAATTGTCACTTTACATACTGTTCTTGTTTGTTTAACTTTAAGTTGGCTGGCTGGAAAGAATGCAGGTGCTGCTGTCGTTCTTGAAGGGGGCTCCACAGATGCTCGTAGTTGATGGAACGTCTTGACCGTCCGAGTTGATTCTCTTGATAGGCACCCCTGGTGTATCTTCTTGGCGGCACCTTGTTCAGATGTGTTGACTCGTTGTAGATGACTGGACACAGGTTCGTATTTTTTTTCAAATATATTTGAAATGTTGTTTGGTTAACTCCCTGGTAGTTGAAGTTAATATCCTTGTTGATTATTTCTTTCCAGTACGTTATTTGCTTCCTTGGTTTTTCCAATATCGAAAACACAGGATTGACTTCAATGTGTGTAGTTGCACTAGCTCGCACTTTGTTTCACAGAAGTGGGATGCTCGCGAATATTTAGAACAACCTTACTGGTTGTGTGTAAATCTTGTAGGCACTGTTCTTTTCACAACCTTACTGCTTGGTTGTTGTAGAAGAATTCATTTAAACACAACCTTACTGGTTGGTTATTGCAGAAGAATCCATTTAAACCAAGGTACTGTCCTTTTATACTTTCTCTTGTTTGTATGGTGGTTGTCAAGGCAACCAACAAAATTCAATCAAGTCAACAACCATCCGTTCATTTCAAAAGGCAAACCCTATTATTTCGCGATTTTATTGCCTTCATAAAGTGTTTTGAAATTTATTTCTCCTATATACAAATTTAGAATTCTGATTTTTGACAATTAAACGCGTGTTAAAAACTTTAATAGTAGCGCGTTTGATTTTCCTAGTACAGTTCTGCTCATAAAAATATATTTTTTTATAATTTTTGATTTGTCTAACATACTGAATATGTGTATCTCTAATGCAACGGCGTTTACAATGGTTCTCTTAACATTTAATTACATCGTTTCTTTTTTTTTCATTTCCGTTTCTTTTTACCAGACAAAAATTCATTTATATAAAAAAATAAAATTATTTAAGGGTGACTTTTGACAACCTATATTCAAACATGTGGTGAAATCTTAATAATGCTCATGCCCTGTTTGTGCAGGACTTGAATATGTAAAGGGCTTTTGGTTCAATATGTGTGTACCCAAAAGTTCGTTTCTTTACTGAATTAAAGTTATATTTGACCTGATAAAGACATTTATTGCCAACGTCCATTCGTTCCATTTCAGGATGCTAACAAAATTTACACTGTTTTAACCTTCCAATTGTTTACAAAAACCTATGATACATCAAGTACTGATATTGAAGTATCCCTATTAATTTGCAAATTTAACAATTTTAGTCGATTTTTATTATAAATCATACTTTTGCAAGGGCCATATTTGTCGACCCAAAGCAAACATTTTTATAAGTAAACCAATGAGCAGGATACAAATGTTTTATATCTTTGTTATGTGTGATGCGTGTCTGCGCACATTGTATGCGCATTTGACCTTAATTATATGCACAATTCAATAATAATCATGTTAACTACAATGTACAAGGGTTCGCCCAAAAGTGAATCTTTTAAAACATGAACGAAAATCTAAATATTCATATTGTACATATTTGACTGGTCGTGGCTAAGATACAAGACCAGTTCAATATTTTAAATGTGATTAATATTTTAACTGCGATTACTGTTAATATCTACTCGATATTAAGGGTGTTGTATGCCAAGGTAAAAATTTCAACGTCAAAATTATTGAGCAAGTCAATAATTTTGACATAAGCAAAACTCGTAGCAATATGTAATATTTTGCTTAGGTATGTATGTATGTATGTACCAGAATGAAGTAAATCTTCACCTAATCAAAGTAACCCCACCCCGCCCTGTCTTGGATTGCAAGAAAATATCAAATATTTGACTGCAGGTGGCGGACTAAAACAGTGCCAAAAATGCATTTCGTACTTATCAAATTACACATTTATCTTAATAAATACAAAAAAGTGTTACTAGAAATTAATATTAATAATAATATTTTATAAGTCTGTAGGCATTTTATTTGTCGATTGTCTACTTATATTTAATATTTTATAACTATTAATAGCAAAATGGAAAAAACAAAATGCGTAGGGACTTGTAGATCAGCATTCAATCACTGATATTTCTAAAGCGATATCAGTTACGACCACTGCTACTGTATAATATCGGTGATTAATATATGCTACTGGATAAATCGCTCATCTGTAATAAAGTGATAGTACCTGGAATTCCTGTCGCAGCAGAAGGCCATATGATGTTCGAAATACTCCTTCGGATCCAAGTGGATTTTGCAAAATGGGCACTGCGTTAGTTCTGGAATTACGTGAAAAATACATTCATAATGACAAGCACAAAAGATTTTCATGTAAAGAACAAAAAATGTACAAGATAAGAAAAAAAGAATATGTCTCTAACAACGGTTGCATCAAATGTTGCTCAATTCTGAATATTTCCCTTTTTCCTAACGTTCCATTCACCCAAACTGACCACTAGTTTTGTAATATTATCATATTCTGGACAAAAATCATTGGAATTTGTACGGAGAATGTAAATGTGATGTTAAAATTAATGTGCAAAAATAAATCATCGATTTCCATATTGAATATTGTGACTTTTAATAATCTACACAAGTATTGAAGGGAAAAAAATATTTCAGCATAACCATGCAATTTATATATATTGTATATATATAATATATCTTTCTACTTTGCCATGACAATGCCAAACTATCTGTGCTCATCTCAGTCGGCACCATTTATGTAGGTTTTTTGATGGTCTTAAATAAAAAGCAATTTGTTTTTCGGAGCTTACAGTACAGCGATCGTATTTGGTCGCTATTTTACATAAAAGTACATATTTTTCAAAAAAATTAATAAATACAAATTGGACCATGTCAAGCAGGTAATAAAAAACCATTTTTGTTTAGGTAGCGCGCCAATATGTGTATGTACACTTAGTTGCAAAATATATATATTGTTACAATACAAGTATAGACTGTAACAATATTAAATTTATGAACTTGGTCATCAAAATTAAATTAGTTATTGAAATTAATGATGATAATGATGTTTTGGAATAATTTTATTTGAATCTTGTTTATAATTACGTGATAAAAGTAATAATGTTTTTTATCTGAGTAGTATTTCTTGAAGTTGTAGTCATCCTGTATGTTGAGGGATTGAGTAGTTTCATTTTTCATTCAAGTTACCAAAATCTAGAGAGAAGAGATTTAAATGTTATTAGTGTATTGTAAAATAAGTTATTATTTGTGTAAAAGCATATTTAATTGACGTTAATGATGTTAAAGGTAATAAGAAATTAATATTGAATAATGAATAGCTAAATTGGAATAAAATCACATTTCAAAATTTATATCACCGGATGTGACATTTAAAGTGTCATTTTGACAATCGGTTAGTAAATTGATAGGAACCAGTTTATAAAATATTTAAAGTACATAAAATACTATTTAAAATCTTGTAAGAATTAAATTAGTTAAATTTAGTAATTTTGGAAGGTATTCAAAGCATATAAACCGATTGAAATTCTATGTTGTTTAGTAAAGTTATTGTATAAAGAATTAACATTTTCATCAAAGACATAAGGTCCAATTATGTAACTACCCACTATTCTTCCCCACACATTTAATGACCAACGATTTTGAAAGTTTGCAGGTGTGATAAAGGGCGGGGGTTTATGTGTATAACGAAACTTGTGACGATAAACGTATTCACTTTAATAGAAGGTGGCTTTGTCGATAAACAACAAAAAATTGAGAAACCAGGATAATTTATCTGCTGTCCATTGACAAAAGTGTAAGCGATTCTGAAAATTTCTTTCATCTAACCCTGTGTATGAATATGCTACGGATGAATTACATATTTCCTAATTATTCTGGATTCTCAAATTTTACTTAATCTAACTGACGACAAATTTTCGTAGTACTAGTATGCGGGTGTACGACTACACTCGCAAGAGTCGCAAGTACCATAAAGGTCTTACCCTCATCAGTTAGTGGTTTTCCGCACTTTTGTGCATATTCAGTACATTCTGTTCACTCAAACCGTTCCTTTATACTTTCAAAGGTTTCTGGCTTCAGTTGACTTCTACCAGGGATTGCTGTGCATAAAGTCTGGATGCTAGGAGAGACTTTCTTTAACAGTTGACTCAGACGATCATATAGTGATTATCTCAGAAATTACAAAAGATAGGTATAGGACATTGTTAACAAAAATGAAAGAGAATAAAAAAGGGAACAAAATGCCTCAATAAAATACTGGGTGTTCCATTAAAAAAATAAGTTTTTGGTATGTGAAAATTACATGAAGTAGGCTTTAAAAAAACAAAATTTTATGAGATATTGTCGAGTGCAACTTATACCAAATGATGCAGTATTTTCTTTGCTACAAGCACCACCAAGGTTAATGTTTTTACTTTTAAAAACAATGAAAAAATATTTTTTTCTGAAGACGTGTTTTTGTCAAAAATTTCCAAAAAAAATTAATAAATCAAAAACTATTGGCTCAATTTTGAAAAAGAGAAAACAGTTGAATAGGCAATTTAAAGCAGTACTAGAAAATCCAAAAATATATAGGGTGAGTCATTAAAAAAAAAAATTTCATGCATTTCCGTTGAAACCGGAAGTGCATCAGAGCTTGAAGTATTTTTAGAATATGCGCTCCAAGCAACCATGAATCTTCCACTAATTGTTTTTTCTTTTATTTAAAACACAAAGGAGCAATCAAAGTAGCGGCTACTAATGACTCACCCTGTATATATATTAATCAAGTCATTTAAAGTTCCATTTCAAAGGTATACAGAAGACGAAGGCGATACTTTTGAACATTTATTAGGTTTATTTATCATTCTTTACTTTAAATGTATTGTTACGTATGAGCCTTCGTCGTTAATCGTTATTTCATAGCAATTTTCAAAATTTTTACAATTTTTTACCATACATTAGAAATAGTTGCAAATCGACTTATGTAAATTGAGTCAGTTTAATCGGCTCTTAAAAGCTCATAAAATGTAAAAAATGCATAGCATTTCGCCATTGTTAAACAATTTGTTTAAATAAAGATATTTTTAAATTGTAGAGCTTCTGATTACCTAATTAATCACCTTAATTTTTGTATTACAATTTTAAGCTATCTACACTCTTTGATACCATTAATGTTGTTTATCGCTACTCTATGATAGAAGGTCTATAAAAAAGAAATGATGTCACAAATTAAAAACAAAATCGGAATTATAGTGTACCTTTAAAAACAAAGGGTGATGTGATTTAACATATAGCATTGCATATTAATTTTATTTTGAAAGAGTTAAACACGAAGTTACTGAAAGTATTTGAACTGGATTTATTTATATCTTATAAAATATATTCATATGTCATAATTATGACCTACTCCATCCAACATTATTTTTTTAAAAATCAAACGAGAAGACATTTTTATGGCAACTGCGAAACTGATTCAATTTGCAAACCGGCCTTCAACACTACTTCTTTGAATGAGTACCTAAACATACAGGTATTAGCGGTTCCTCACGGTTAAATAAAATAGAGATTCGGGAATTCCCCGCATTTTAAATACCTAGGATGCCAACATGTGCGCTATATACATAAGAGTTATTCTGCAGTAAATACAAATTCGCCCTCTGACCTATATGCACGAGAACTAAAGTGTATAGAAATATAGAGATAGGGTTAAAATTGACGTCCGGCCAATTTTAAGTTTATTTGGTAGATATACATGTAAGTAACTCAGTAATAAAATTTTTCATAGGAAAGTTAGCGTCCGTATATCGGACGCGAACTTGTCGCGGACGCTAACTTTACCGCAATTTTTACACGTGTAGATGCTATCTTGTACTCCATGTATATATATATACATATATATATACAGTGAAATCTCCCTTGGCCGGACACCTTCGGGACCAACAAATTGGTCCGTTCAAGGGAGTTGTCCGCTCAAGAGAAAACGAAGGCAATCAATTCAAGTTTTAGTTGTAATGATTAAAATAACGTTTGCTCATAGAAAATAACATTTACTTGACATACATATATGAAATAAATAATAATGCTAGTATATAATAACGAAGAGTTAATTATTTTAAGAAGTCTAATATACTGCTTTGTTTTACTTTTCTCTTTACTAATGCATTTCCTAAATAAATTTCCAAATTTGCTATGAGCTGTAATGCTCCGGCATCATCATTCCTTTTTGCAAATGTTTTTAAGGATTGTGTCTTCTTCAGCGCTTCTTAATATGATTTTATCGGTTCACCGTCAATTTCTGTTTCTGAATCATCCTCAGATTGGTCTACTGTTTCGACATGTTCTGACATAGGCGTTGGTGCATTAATTAAAATTTCCGTTGTATCATCCTCAACTGCTACATTGTCATCCATATTAATGAAATCGTTAGCATCAGTATGAAAACCACATTCCCTTATTGCTTTAAGCATTTCTGCTAGCATTGATAGCGGCAACTCATCTTCCACATCATAGCTTTCATGATCGACGTCATTGCGTTCTAGTGAAATTCCAGACTTACGAAAACAATTCTGTATCGTAGATGAAGAAACTTTATTCCACGCATCGTGAATAAAATAGATAGCATCTAAAATGTCTATGGCTTTTGTTAATTGATAAGCGGAATCCACAGTGCCAATTTTTGACAAAATGTGCTTTAAAATTGCTGTCCTGTAGTAACTTTTAAAACATTTTTTTATTCCCTGGTCCAGGGGTAGAGACATATGTCGTGTTTGGCGGAAGAAATATTATTTCAATATTTTCAAACTTGACATCCCGTGGATGAGATGCCGCGTTATCCAGAAATAGTATAATTTTTCTTTTTTGTACACCCATTCTATGATCAAATTCCTCCAATCATTCCTTCATGATGTCACAGGTCATTCACGCTTTCCTATTTGCTTTATATGTGACAGGAAAAGATTTCACATTCAGGTTCTTGAACGCCCTTGGCTATTTGTTTTCCCAATCACAAGCAATTTCTCTTTTTCGCCGAGCATGTTCGCACATTGTAAGATGGTAACCCGCTCTTTTGCTAATATCCCACCGATACACTTTTCGCCTTTTAAAGATAATGTTTTGTCTGCCAGCATTCTAAAAAAAAAGTCCTGTTTCGTCAGCGTTATAAATGTCTTTAGGTTGATAGAAGTGGGACTCTTCCAATACAAGTTTTAACATCACTTAAATTAACATTTGCAGCTTCACCTGAAATTGCCTTGAAACTAATATCGTGACGCAATCGACACTTTTGCAGCCAACCAATAGAAGCCTTGAAACTAATGTGGCCTAATTTTTCAGCAATTTCTTTCGCTTTTGATCTTACCAATGTACCCGATATTGCAAGCCTCACTGGCTTGTTAATATAAATGAATATAAATCACCATTATATTACATTAAAACAAAATATATAGTTGTCAAGCCGCCATCTTTTATTCAACTCTAGTTGTACAATACTACCAACTACATCATACAAAATATTTCTGTTTACAACTCGGCCTATCCTGACAACACTGATCACCCGATCAGGCCGCGCTAAATTCAAAAATGTTAAACATTAGTGGATGTGGATGGATTAGTACTGGTCCACGGTTTAATACGTGATGACTCGTAAATACCCTCAAATGGTGTATGTGCTAATTGAAATCCATCGACATCCTTTACAACATATCGGTCATTACCCAAACACTTAGAAATAACATATGGTCCCTTAAATTTTGGTAAAAGTTTTCTGTTAATACCTGGCGTAGTGACAGTATTAGCCAAAACGACATAATCACCAACAAGACACTTATGGCTATCTACACGCCCCTTGTTATAATACTGAGTGTTATATTCCTGGGATTTCCCTATCTTCTCGGCTGCGATTTTTCTTTCATTAATCAAATCTCTTCTGATATCTTGTTCTGCTCTCTCTTCTTCAGTAAGCTTGTCCTCCTCCCGCGGATCTTTCCTGTAACGCCTTTCATCAGTACTGATGTTGATAATTTCCTTCACATACATTCCAGCTTCACCTTGCAATGCACTTTCTAAATTTTCGTAGTCCTTCATTCTTTTCTCCTTATGAGCCTCACTTTTCTCCAATTTTTGAAACTCTTCTTCTGTTTTATTACCTCTCTTACTCAACAAGCGT
Source organism: Amphimallon solstitiale (assembly GCA_963170755.1). NCBI lineage: Eukaryota > Metazoa > Arthropoda > Insecta > Coleoptera > Scarabaeidae > Amphimallon > Amphimallon solstitiale. The sequence continues at coordinate 25,203,130 of OY720677.1, read as the reverse complement.
TCGCGCAAATCCTGCAACGTCTTGTCACCAATCCACTTTTCCCGTCTTTCCTCGTCGTGCTTTTCTCTGCGATGTTTTTCTTTTTTCTCTTGATACTTACAGAAGTCGGCATGTCTTGATTTGGACGATTCTCCCTTTCTTTCCCTGTAGTTTCTCTCATTGATGTATTCAGCGAAGGTTTCTTTATAGTTTTCATAATTTGTTTTCTCCATATAGTACCGCTCTTTATCTCTTTGGTGGTCTCTTTCCTTGCGTTCTCTTTCGGAAACTGGTGTTATATCAGGTGATCGACTGCTGAGAGATGGATTGGAATGATTCGATTGGTTAGATGGATTACTCCTGTTCGATGGGGGCGATTCATTGCTGGAAGATCTAGCATCGCTTGCTTCGCTCCTTTCACTCTTCACTTCTTCCTCGAACTCCTCTTCGTCCTTTTCCACGTCCTCGTCGGTATTATCGGAAACTGTCACCACGTGCGTTTCTTCTGTACGAATTCTTTTAGACGAAGCGGTTTCCTCTTCCAGTTTTCTCTTCGCCTCTTTTTCTATATGTCTACGTTTACGTTCTAACTTGGATTGTTCTTTTTGTCTTGCCATTTCTCTCTCAGCTTCTAGTAACTTCTCCCTTCTCATCTCTTTAAAACTAGTATTACCAATATTTAGTTTTGAACCACAAACATCATTATCATGCAGATCGATAAACAATAATTCATTTACAATATCAGAACTAATTACATTCTCAACAATAACACTATTGCCATTAAACTTAACATTAATTAATGAACTAGAAATAAAATCCCTGCCTAGTAGACTGTCATAACTCAGTGAATTATTACTAACAACATGAAAAGTAATAGGTACAGAAATATCATTAATTTTAACATCATGTGTATACAGACCCAAAACATTCAGCTTTGAACTGTTAATACCAGTAAAACCAATCGGACACAAATATGGTCTCATATGATTGCCAGGAACATATTTGTCTTTAATTAATGATATTCCACTACCACTATCGAGAATAGCAAATAATTTGAATTCCCCATTACCAAAATTAAAACTAATAGGCACCTGGTAGGCAGGCGGAATTTTCGGTTCTTGCTCCACCAATAAAGTTGTACTATCAGGTTCACGCTGGTTTGTTCTCTTCTTCGGGCAATCACTCTTGAAATGTCCCTCCTCATTGCATCCAAAACATAGCTTCTTCTTAGCCTGCTGGCACGCAGATGCATAATGACCTTCCTCCCTACAATTAAAAGACTTCACAATCTTCTTTGAAGCACTGGGTTCAGGAACAACATTTGAACGGGAAATTGTGCTTGACCTAGCACAATGTCGCTCATTGCTTGACAAGTTTTTCATCACATCCAATAGATCCGACAGAGATGTAAACCGTGCCATTCTTGCCTGTGCTTGCAAAATTCCATTGTCAAAACCATCAATCATATAGGAAATTAAATCGCTTTCACACATATCTAGTTTATTACCTAACATTACTTTGTCCTGGTAATAATTGAAGAAAGGTTCATTCCTTTTCCATTTTCTATTATCAAATTTACGCATTAATACTATGCGATTTTCTCTACAACCAAACATTGCAGTAACTTTATCTTTTAAGTTCTGCATATGTAAAAGACACATATTCTGGTTTGGAATAAAACCATGATAATGCAACACCCTTAAACTTGCTGATAAGGATCGGCATTATTACCTTGTCACCCACATTATGTGATTGCTTAATCATCTCTATTCTCTGGAACCATGTTGATACATCCTCCTCGACACCACCTTCAAATTCCGGTATCATTGCAGCTATTTCCGAATTAGACAATCTATTTGTGGCCTGCTCACTCAAAGCAGCCACAACTATCTGCACTATTTCCTGGACAGTTATCTGACTACTCTCTGTAGTTGCTGTTGCACTCTGTCCCAACTCTGCATTTGTATCTCTTATTCCTTCCATCCTGGTAACTTCTACGACTTTACCGACGCTACCCAAAAAACCGTAAAACTATCTCCGGCAGTACCACAAGAGCCGCCTAGTCACATCCGACCTAACCCTAGGCTATACCGTGGCTTTACCCCACACCTGAACTGCAAGCCTCACTGGCTTGTTAATATAAATGAATATAAATCACCATTATATTACATTAAAACAAAATATATAGTTGTCAAGTCGCCATCTTTTATTCAACTCTAGTTGTACAATACTACCAACTACATCATACAAAATATTTCTGTTTACAATATAGGAATTCCTTTATTTATTGCTTTCAAAAACTACTCATATATAATTTATCTATATTGAAGCCTCCCGTTTTCAAAAATGTTCGTTTTTGGTTCACATTGGCATTTGAACTCCACTGTAACATTAACTCATTCTTTTTTTAATAATATCAGATGTTTGAGTTTTCCCTATATTAAATCGTTTTGCCAAATCACGTACACTAAGCTTTTCCTTACTAAAAACACTAATAACATTCACTTTTTGTTTAAGTGCTAAAATATTTCTTCGTTTATTTGACATTATAATGATTACATTAATATCTCTTATCACTGCACTGTACTGATTAATACTTCATATGCATACACACTACTGTGCGTACAACTGTAAGGGAATAATAACTACGACGCAAATGTAAGCGATGATGGCACCCTGTCCGTACAGGAGAGAGTTTTGTTGAATAATGTTCTATAAAGTACTGTCCGCGTCCGTTCAGGGGAGTGTTCGGCCAATAGAGTTTAAGTTGTTAATAAATATTATTGGAAGTTCAAGGGACCAAGAAAATTGTCCGTCCAAAGGAATCGTCCGTTCAGCGGAGATGTCCGTTAACAGAGATTTCACTGTATATATATATATATATATATATATAAAATATATTACAATTCTTTGCCAATTATACAAATGTATTGAAAAATTGAATATCTTCTTGGTAGTAGTGGCATCCAATGAATTAAAAGTAATAACAATGTGACAACTGGTTATATATATATATATATATATATATATATATATATATATATGTGTGGAGGATGTTGGGGAGTCCGGCAACAAAGACAACAAAATGGAAGTCTATTAACTTTATTTTCTCCAATATTTCGCAATTACATTATTGCTTCCTCAGGGAAAACTAACGGTAAGAGAAAACACAAATAAAATGAGATATCACAAAATAACTTTTTACACGGTGTATAGTACTTACAGTTCCGACTTCTATGTGGAAAAATTGTAACGCTATCATATCTCGTATGTTCTAATGTACGAAAGAAAGAAACAATATAGTTCTTTCTCCTTTCCCATCTACATATAACATTTTGAACAAACAATTTAAAAACAATTACTTTAACACTCCGCAGCAAGACAACAGGCACAATATAAACGACAATAACAATTTTACTTGATCTATGCTGCTAAACGTTCACATAGCGACTGACAACACACAAAACCCCTACATATACATATGATGGACATATTACTCTTTTTAGTCGTATATGAATAAAATATGCAACAATTCACCAAAACAATTTTTTATGAGGTATACATTAATAATGAATGTAGATGTTGACCTAATATATATACATAGTAATGTTCTATCTAGTTGTTTAACCCTATTATTGAACAAAATTACCCACAACGTTCTCTATTTAACTCTAATAAATATGAATATATTGCACTTAAATTTTGCATGTCCGACTTAAAATTCATTGTTTTATGAAGATTGATTTGAACCATCTCCATGATCATCAATCAATCTTCATAAAACAATGAATTTTAAGTCGGACATGCAAAATTTAAGTGCAATATATTCATATTTATTAGAGTTAAATAGAGAACGTTGTGGGTAATTTTGTTCAATAATAGGGTTAAACAACTAGATAGAACATTACTATGTATATATATTAGGTCAACATCTACATTCATTATTAATGTATACCTCATAAAAAATTGTTTTGGTGAATTGTTGCATATTTTATTCATATACGACTAAAAAGAGTAATATGTCCATCATATGTATATGTAGGGGTTTTGTGTGTTGTCAGTCGCTATGTGAACGTTTAGCAGCATAGATCAAGTAAAATTGTTATTGTCGTTTATATTGTGCCTGTTGTCTTGCTGCGGAGTGTTAAAGTAATTGTTTTTAAATTGTTTGTTCAAAATGTTATATGTAGATGGGAAAGGAGAAAGAACTATATTGTTTCTTTCTTTCGTACATTAGAACATACGAGATATGATAGCGTTACAATTTTTCCACATAGAAGTCGGAACTGTAAGTACTATACACCGTGTAAAAAGTTATTTTGTGATATCTCATTTTATTTGTGTTTTCTCTTACCGTTAGTTTTCCCTGAGGAAGCAATAATGTAATTGCGAAATATTGGAGAAAATAAAGTTAATAGACTTCCATTTTGTTGTCTTTGTTGCCGGACTCCCCAACATCCTCCACACATATATTTAATTAGACGGCAAATAAATATTTTCTTTGAAGATATATATATATATATATATATATATATATATATATATATATATACCATAAGACCGCGTGCGTCTGCATTATCGCGATACCTGTAGAGTAAGCGAAACAGATAGAGATGTCTGTGTATTAGAACGGTAAACAAGTGGACGCAGTGTTATACTGGATTACAACAGAGCTAGTATTTCGCATTTGCCTATGATGCACTCGTATTTGTCCAAAAAATCAGCATTTATACGGTGTAGTCGGGCAGTCGCATTCGCCGTCGCTTCCACATATGGGCGTCAGTTCGAGGTTTATTATTGCTTAAGAATAACATTTTGTTAGCTAATTACAGGTTAATTGCAATGTTGAATTACAATTCTGTTTTAAGAAGTAAATATTTTATGTTTCAGTATTTTATTATAGTTGAGTTTTTAGATTATAATATTTGTTGAAAAATATTATTTTAGTTAAGCAGTTTTTTTTTATTTTAAAGTCTAGGAGTTATTAATTATTTATTTTTGCTCTTTTATGTTGTTTATGAAGCTGTGATGAGTTATTTCACTGACATATTATCAGTGATTATCTGATGCTTCAAACAACTACAAATAATTACTTACAACGGGAACGCAATACCTATTACACTGCTTTTCACTTGATTTGCCTACGAATACATTTATACGTATAAGGCTAGGTGCACACTTGCTGCAAAAGTTATCGGGACGCTGCGTCATTTCAATCTGCGTCTTATCACCATTCCAATGCACACTTTCACGGAGATAGACCTCAACGACAGCCTCTCATTTGGCACCAACTGAAATGAATCGTATACGCGCCCAAAAATTGAAAAAGAAAGTTGTTTTTGCTCAGGGATGATGATGACAATTTTTTTAATTATTTTCGAATGTCAATTCGATCCTTTGACGAATTGGCCGGTCGTATCAGCGACGCACTACAAGGAAAATAAACCTATATGAGATCTCCTATATCACCCTTGGAGATGTTGGCAGTAACATTGAGGTACATAAAAGACTTCCCTAATTACCGACCGGTTTTTACTTCATCAATGAAAAGTTCGACATCCACATTTTCATCAGACATGGTGTAGACTTCACAAGCTCGATAGGAGGTATGACGCTGCTGCTAATGTGCACTCAACCATAAACAAATGTGTACTACCAGCTATCGCGGTATAGAAATGTGACGCGCGTCCCACAGGTCCCTGTGGCAACATCGATAACTATCTCGGCGTCAGATAGGTATCAGCTTCACGTGTGAATTCCCACATGAGTTGCTATGCATTTCTTCTTATGCGATTGAAAATGACGCAGCGTCACGATAACTTTTGCAGCAAGTGTGCACCGGGCCTAACTTATACGCCCGCTGTCGGTGTGGCAATTCAAGTTGGCACGCCCATTTATAGTCGACCAGTAGTTACTAATACATGCATCGCGCTATGAACGGCGGCCACACGGTATATAAATTTAAATTTCCTGACCTTATTCACATATTCATGTGTATATATTCAATTTCTTCATTTTTCAACAATTTTACAGCTTCATAAAAATGTGTCATACCAGATGCCGAACCCTGTATTTATTCAATAAAAGAATAAGACCAATCACTAGTTTAATTGTAATCCATAACAATTTTTTAAGTTTCTATAAACGGAAATGGCCTTGTTTTATAATATTTCATCAAAATTAGATATGCCGAACCTGTACTTTAATGATGTCCATTACGATACAGATTTTCATTATGATACAAGTTTATATCCAATAGGATCGTCTTCGCCTCGTATTGTAAGTTTCTTACTCGTGTTTAATAGCTATCATTAAATGCTCATTGCATAATATACTATTATATTCTATCATGTAAGAGATTACATAGTTTCTCAGAAATTCATATACATACAAAGTGTATTGATGGACATACAGTAAATACATAAATCTATAAGAGTATCGAAATTTCAACTGTTTCCACCCTGTGGACGTATATACAACAAGAATAATATTATTATATTAAAATTTGACAAATATTTGCAGCCAATATATTTGTCAAATATATGTTACAGTTTTATTAATAGTTATTGGAGTTTTAATGTTTTAATTAGTTAATTTATGTTACATTAATTGAAAAATATAATATCTATATTATCGAAACGTTTTAATTTCTTATTTTGTTTTTCATTTCATTTTACAGCCGCTAAACCACGAAGGGAAACTATCATAGAGTAATATACGACTATGTGTAAACGTAGAAATATTTGCCCATGGCTGTTGTACACGCCTTTATTTTATCATGTTAAAAGATACCCACTAATCACCAGAAAAAAAATTGATCCCACTAAGCTACAAAGGCCTTTCAACAGTTAAGTTTGTAAACACAAATAAAATCAAAAAATCGAATCAAAATAAAATAAAACAGTCATGGATCCAGTGTCTAACTCATAGGTTCCCAAAGTGGGCGATAACGCCCCCTTGTGGGCGCTGCAGGTCTAAAGGGGGGCGGTAAGAGACCCAGAAAAAAAATGGGGGCGTTGTGTAAAGGCTTAGGGGGCGATTTGTAATTTCATCTAGAATCTAGGAGGACTCTTAGACACCGACTGAGCTCTCGACTCTCGACTAGGGATGGGCGATAAACATCGATGTTCATTGAACATCGATATTTTAGGATCGATGTTCGATGTTTTTGCATCGATGTTTGCAATTTAGATTTATCGATAAACTATCGATGTTAGAAGAAATATAGTGAACATCGAACTTTTAAGCTTGACAAAATGTATTTGCACTAATCACAAAATAAAACAGCGTCCTCTGTTGACAAATACAAAAATGTTTCCAAATTAACAGCTCACATACAGGCTACGAGGATGTAAAATTGTCTACGAATAAAAGAAGTATTTAAATTACACAGTGCTATATCATATAAATTCGAATATTTCATTTTAGGCTCTTTTAAATATTACTCAGTATAAATATTTAAATAATATATAATTAAATACATAAATTTATAGTACTTTTAATGTGCAGAATAAAAGTTAAATTATGTATGCATGCAGAATAAGTGAAGGAGGTAAACGTATTTTCATAGAAAAAGAAGGGAGATAGACATTACCGATGTATACTTCTTCGGGAAATTCCCTAGTGCGTACAATCATACACGACGATACACGTATTAAATGCAAGATGACACATCAGAAATATAAAACCATATCCATATGTATCTCGGTATTTGCCAGCGTAGTCAAAAAAAAATGCAAGACTATAAAATCCCAAATAAAAATCGTTCTCTTAAAAAGCTTTGATACACGTAAATGTATATATTTTTTAAGTATCAGACGATTTAAGTCATGTGGTTGTTTCATGCGTAATTGCATAATATTGTTTTTTTATATAGTTTTTTTTGAGTAGTTTCTAAAGTTAACTACATATTATAAATGTATATATTTCTTTTATTATTTTTTTTGAATAGTGATATCTTTTATATCATTTTGTTAAGGACGTAAATTAATTAAGTTATAATAAAGTTTTTGTTAAACTGCCAAAAAATAAATCTATAAATATAATTATCGATGTTTAAAAACATCGATGTTTGGTAGTCGATATTTTGCAACCATCGATGTTGATCAACGATGTTAACATCGATGTTTGATATCGATGTTTACCCACCGATGTCCCGTCCCTACTCTCGACTACAGCTTGTGAACATCAACTAATATTAATTAAGAGATTGCTCAAACCAACTCGGTTCGATATTTCTCTCCGAGTAGTTCATATATCTGTCCTGTTTTATTGAATAAATAAAATAAAAAACATATCAATCGGTCGCTCCGTTTCGAAACGAAAAGAGACACAAACAAACAAATAAAAAGGCAACTGTATCAATCGGCTGGTTCATAGAATACTTGTTCTTACTTGTTGAGTACGATTGAGCGTCGAATGAGATAAACGAGTTTATGCATGTTTGTCTTATTCCTGTCAGTGCGTGCTGCTTATGCAATCCTATATAAACAACGTAATATTTATTTTATTTTCATTTGCGGTTTCGCGCGTAATAGATAAGCAGTACTTAAGTTCAACACTTATACTTACGTATTTCTCAAAACAAAACAATGTCGGAAGTAAAAAAGAAGAGACGGCAATACTGTGCGGAATATATTAAATTCGGATTCATTGAAAATCCTACAAACCCATCGTCGCCTTTGTGCCTTCTATGCCTAAAAACATTTTCGAATGAAGCAATGAAGCCTTCAAGACTTCAAGATCATTTGAATAAAATGCATCCAGATAAGAAAGACAAGAATGTAGCATATTTTCAAGACCTAGAGAAGAAGCATAATACTCGGCCAAGTGTAGTAAAACTCTTTTCGGCGGCTGCTAAGCAAGATGACGACGGACTTCGAGCTTCGTACAACATCTCTTTGTTAATTGCTCAAAAAGGCAAACCACACAACATCGGAGAAGTGTTAATTTTGCCAGCAATAAAGGAAGTAATAACTACTGTGCTTCATAAACCGGCCGCAGATATTATCGGAAAAATTCCTTTGAGTAATAATTCTGTGCAAAGACGAATTGATGAAATGGCCGGAAACATAGAAGAATCATTGTGCAATCATCTGAGGACTAGTCAATTCTCAATTCAGCTCGATGAGTCCACTTTACCAACTAATGAAGCATTGTTGCTGTCTTACGTGAGGTTTATTAAAGATGAGAAAATATGTGAAGAACTATTGTTTGCTAGAAATTTAGAGACCGATACAAAAGGCGAAACCATATTCAATACATTGGAAAAGTTTTGTGATGAGAAAGAGATTCCCTTGAAAAATATTATATCAGTTGCTACGGATGGCGCTCCGGCTATGACAGGGTGCCATAAAGGCTTCATAGCGTACGTAAAAAATAAAATTCCAGATGTCCTTGCTGTACATTGCGTTATTCATAGACAACATTTGGTTGCTAGAAATTTAAGTGAACGACTATTTCAATCACTGCAATATGTCATCAAAGCAGTCAATAAAATCCGTAACTGCTCTTTGAATGATAGATTATTTCATCAGCTTTGTGTTACTAATGACGAAGATTTCAACCGTTTGTTGTTTCATACCGAAGTTCGTTGGCTATCAAGAGGCAATTGTCTGACTCGATTTTACAACCTGTTTGACTCTGTGATAGAGTTTTTGGAAACTAAAGATACAGAATTGCGCAACAAGCTCATTACATCAAAAAATGATATAGCTTACATGACAGACCTGTATAAATTGTTCAACAACATGAATCTCCAACTGCAAGGCGATGAACTAAATTTAATTAAAACAAAAAATGTCGTTGCTGCTTTCGCAGCCAAACTGCTTCTACACAAAAAGAATATGGGCAGACGTGAGTTTCATAATTTTCCGAATTTATCAGTATCCTGCAGTAACGACGACTTGTTTGCCTACTGCCAACATTTGGAAAAGCTCCACATTGACTTCACCGAACGATACCAGGATATTTTGAACTTGGAAATACCAGACTGGGTGTTGGATCCGTTTTCAAATGTCAACACAGCAATATCACCACATCTGGAAGAAGAACTTATAGAATTGACAACGAACGAGGAAATAAAAATCAAGTTCAAAAATGGCTACCAAGAATTTTGGCTACAAAAACCGATCCCGCAATTGTACCCTGGATTGTGGTCAATCATTCAACGATTCTTGATAGCATTCCCATCGTCATATTTGTGTGAACGTGGATTTAGTGCTGTAGCAACGCTGCTTACTAAAAAGAGAAATCGTTTGCATGTTACCGAACGTGGTGACTTGCGGCTGTTCTTGAGTAAATTGGAACCTGATATCAACAAACTTATTAAACAGCATCAGATTCATCCTTCACATTAGTTTTTATATTAGAATCGATTATGTTTGTTTTATTTTGAATTTTGAATAAAAGATACTTTGTCTGAATACTATAAAGTTGCGTTTCAATAATCATTCTCATTGGCAGGTGTAGCCCGTAAAAGTTAACTTGAGACCTGAGCCCCGTTGTGTACTACCTACTACGCTCAGGTCTCAAGTTAACTCATTCATTCTAAACGAGACTTTTACTATAACCCATAGTAAAAGTCTCGTTTAGAATGAATGTTTAATCTCCGCTAATATAGCTCACAATAATTAATTTAATTTGAAGTTATAGTGGTTTTTGAGTAGGTGAAAAAATGGGGGCGCTAAAAAATAATTTATTCTCAAAGTGGGCAGTAGGCAAAATAAGTTTGGGAACCACTGGTCTAACTCGATAATAGCCATCCTTATATGCTTGTTGAATAATCTTTTTTTATACACTACATATTTGAAACATATTTTTTTTTTAAAAGTCACTAAAAAGTACATATTTTAACAAAATGTAGTCACTATTATTTACATATTTTTTTTAATGCGCTCTGCTAGGACCGCTGTTGTACAACTTTTACATTATTACCAATAGCTGTATGAGTGTCTACCTTCAAGTTTTGTAGAGGGGTGTTAATCATTAATGTTTGATTTAAGACAATGCATGTATGCCATTATAACTGGTAAACTGATACAGGTGTTAAAATTCCTACATGACAGTTGTACTAAGTTTTTAACGCATAGATAACTCAATAACAACCTTAAACAATTACTTTCTTGAAATATTAATCAATTCTATTCCTTTGAACAACAATCTTCAATTGATAATTAAAAATTTATAAAACAATATTAAAGACAATCTCTTTCAAAATACAAACATCAAGATGGAGTATTTACAATACCTTCAATTGAAAACTTTCCTGCTGCATTCTCAGTGCAAATGGTTTTATGTTTGGCCAAATGTGATTTCGAGCCGAATCCAAGGCAGCAAAATGTGCAGGCAAATACGTCCTTAGTTGTGTGTTTCGTATCAAAATCAACACTGTCAGTTTTATTCAAGCTGCCTCCATCTTTCTCACCAAAATATACCAGCAATTCTTCACCAGCTTGAATTTGACGAGTATTTTGATAGTATACATTATCTTCACATTGAAAGACTTGCAGATTTCCTTCAGAAATATTCCTCGTGGGATTAATGTACTGCATCCAATTCAAATACTTTGATTTACTTTTGTCCAAAACAAATTTCTCCTCTTTCATTTTCCAGGGACATTCTGTTACACTGAGTCCAGTGAAAGGACCAAATTTTACACCTGCAGGTATAATTCTTATAGCATATATTCCAGTTTGCCCAAAACAATCTTGAATTTCTAAAATATGATTTGGTATATCTTTCTGTGCTCCAGTATCTGCATTATTCAAAGCATGTCTGTTTAAAATATTCACAAGCATTCCACATTCAATGCAATAGTCTTCATAGTATGCTTCACAATGTTCACAATCTGTTGGCCAAAGATACACAGGTTAAGAATCGTGGCATCTATTATTACATGATGATTTTTTTAAAATACAGAATTGTAAACCACATTTAATACTCATTCTTTAAACAGTCATGTAACATATAAATATCAAGAAATTGTGATAATTTAATTGACTGTTGAAATAACTTAAATCTTAATTTCATAGATATAGAACAAATTTTAAATTAAAACTGGAACAAGCAACCTTTTATATGAGATTTTGTGTTTCAATAAAGAAAAAAGAAAGAATAAAAATTAAATATAATCGAGTTTTCCATGTTAAGGACATGTCTTTCATACTTTTATACAATAACTTTTCGAATATTGTAAGGTTATATTTGTCGTGCCATATGCCAAACAGGATCAAAACACTCAAAACACGTCGAGATCATTTCAATATACATGGGCGAAATAGGGGAAGTGGATACCATTTCAATCAGACTAGACCGACTCGTGTTTTGTCGGCTCTCGGGCACCCTATTACCTACCGGTTTCCCAGAGAGCCGACAAAACACGAGTCGGTCTAGTCTGAATGAAATCGTATCCACTTCCCTATCTCGCCGATGTATACATTTCAAAGCTGGTTAACCCATTTGCATATATAATGCCGCTGTTGCGACACCATAATCAAGTGTTTTAAAACGGATTCGAAACATTTCAAAAGGAAAAGACGTCTTTAGACTTAACACAGGTTTGAAAATTAAAATATTACAACTTGGTGTTTATAATGAATGAGAATCCTATTTGAGATTCACTTTTTCAGTAATCAGAAAAAATACACTAAGGACATGCATTTAATATTTATACTGCAGATGTTTCATCACTATTTACACAACAACACAATCTGAAACTTTTAATGATGTTGCTTGCAGTAGGGGTTTCCTTGCCTTGAAATTGTACCAACAAGAGTATGGATAAAATTCCATTTAAGTCGAGGCGCGCACCGAAATGGTACGTACGTGGCGTGGTGACAACGTGGCATGTGGCAAATTTTTAACTAGTGAAATCAGTTGTCACAGCGCCATATCGATGCGCGTTGTCGCATCTGGGGTGGGACTACGTGTGCGATCGACTTAAAGCGATCGTTGTCCATTGTAGATAGCTACACTTTCAGGCGAGAGTTTTAAAAATTGGCACCATGTGTGCCTCTTGCTTGACTATCGCTTGGCATTCGGTTATGTTGGGTTAGTTATTACGTTTTCTAAAAGTATTGACTCAATTTTTAGTAAATATTACGTCTTAAAGTTGAAAGCCGTTAAAATCACCAAGTCTTTTAATAAAAATTTCAAATTTATACTTGAATAAAAACAAAAGTCCTTCTTTAATCGGAGTATTAATCTTATTTTCACATAAATTCAAGCCAAGTGGAGAAATATCTTATATTTATTACAAGTGTAGTATTTACCACTTAGATGTTATTTATTCACATCAATGTGATTACTGCTGAAGAAAGTTTTACGCCTCGATTAAAGTTGGTTAAATTGTTAATATGTGCTCTATACTGCATCATATTTGTATATATACAAATATGTAGAAGCCTAGTTGGAAAACAATTATGAATATGGACCATAATGTACCTAAATATTATTAACGAGGGAAATGTTGTACAACACAATTTAATAAAATTGTATTTTGAATAATATACTCATTTTAATTAAAGTAAACATTACAATTTTTTTGCCAGCATTTTCATAGACTGAGCTATGGAATTTATTACATTCGTTAAATTACTTAAGATAGAATTAAGTGTGTAATTAGTTATCAATATTTTTTATTACATCGAGTGATTTGTCACTTAATTTTAATAATTTGTCAGACACTCCAAAACAACAATATTTATATTGGTGAAGCAGGAAGTACGTAGTACATTGGTTTCTTCTAATGCACTTGTTGAGAGCATTCGCAATACAATCGAAGAAGCAATATCCATATTATATGTCCTTGTGACTAAAAAAAATATTAATTAGTACAATCTTCAATTACCAATTCTCTGATTCACCTTTAATGCTGTTTGTTCCAATTATTTTTAGTAATCGGTTATCTGCATTTATAAGATGGAGATAATCTACAGCTTCATCAGCTGTAATGCTTGCATTCTTATTAATTTTGGCAGCTTTAGCTTTTACATTGCACAGCCTATAAAACAGTTAATACTGCACACTGTTACTTCGATATAATGCATATTAATAAACTGGATAATAATATAATTAGTATATCATTATATTTTGAACAACTTGTGATTGTAGTTTCAGAAAATTATTAAATTAATTTGTGAAGTCATCATTAAATATTAAATATGAATGTTTTACTTTTTCTCCACTTTTCTATAATTTTCCAACTATGTCATAAACTATTTAACTGTTTACTGACTTGATGCCACATAGTTTCCAAATGCTGCGTGGAATTTATTTGTTAACAACACTGGATATTATTCTGCAAAATCTAGGAATGCTTTCCAATGGTCTTGATCACCTTCATTTTAATTTTATTGAGTACCTAATTGACTTACCTAATTATATTATCGAAAATACCTACAAATAAAATGAAAAAATATGTAATTCTACAATACACATTATGCACAATAAGTTCATATAGTTGTCTTATTACTTACCAGCAGGACGAAGTACCATTTACAAATGAATAGACATTTTCGAATATCTTTAAATTTTTATTACCGCCTTAACTTCCATTTATTATATCCTCCCTCTTATACATTGTTAAATACGCAAGCAATGATGTCTCTGTCTAAGGCGAGACCACGGGTTAGAAACTTAAATGGAACAAAGTGTCCAGGTTTTGTAAGAAAGAGACAGATTATAATTAGTTAGCGGCCAAACCGTAAGAGGAGCTTCGCGCTGTACGTTAAGGAAGTACATCTACATTATCAGTAATATAATTTGTTAGTTGTTGTTAGTTTTGTAGGTTATAAAGACATATCGAGATAACAGTTGTGGTAATAGTATTAGCCGTAGTAGTAAATACTAATCGCAAGTTGTAGTTATGGGTCGGTCTAGAAAGTGTGCCGTGTTCGGTTGTAACAATGTAAGTCAACCGCAACATCGGTTTCCTTTGCCAACAAAAAGATTGGCCATATTCAAAAAGTGGATTGGCATATGCCAAAACTTAGCAATTGCGAAATTAAATCCACAAGTAGTATATGACAAATATAGAGTATGCCACGTCCATTTTAGAACAAGTGATATTGCTACTAATATGAGATTAGTAAAAACAGCTGTTCCAAGTCTCCACATACCAAGTATATCGACAGGTAAAGTTTAAATATACAAGTAATAACCCAAGTTATTTCAAGAATATTCTCGTTTCAGATGAAGACATGCTTTCAGATAATGAAAATGTGACACAAAATACTGATCATGATTATTGTATTACTTCACCATCTACCGCAACCAGTTATCATAATTATTGTATTGGCATACCATCGACATCAAGTACAATTGAGAAATGTAAATATAAAAAATATATTAATGAGAAGGTAATTAATGTCTTTTTGTAGGTCAGATAGTAGAATCGGGGGTTGCACAAAGTACAAGTTGTGATTCCGGTAAATATAAATATGAAACATCTACACCATTCTGGAATCCAGATACTGCAATAAAAGAAGTACCAGTACCAGAAACAAATTTGAAAAAAGATTCTCGTAAGTCTAAGTTTTGTAAGAATGCCATGTTAATTGAATTTTATATTACTTTTGTCTTTTCTTAAATTTGTATTTCATTTTGTTATGTAACAACAAATTAATAATTTCATATATATGTATATGTTTATTCTTCTTATAAAACTAAAATACTATTTAGTTAACAAATCATATAAATCATACTGTAATAAACTATATACTTTTACAAGTTATAACATTTGATATGCTGATTTTGGTACATATTTTATAATCTTCTTTCATTGTAGATACATTATTACAAAAAGTTGGAGTAACACGAACAAGTGATCTTTCCCCTAAAGCGAAAAAACCATATCAAGAAGCTAAACATTTAAAATGTATTGCAAGAAAAATACAAAACAAAATGTGAGACTTTCCGAAAGAAGCTTCACACACAGAGGCATTTTTCAGAAGATGAATTCTAGAAGAAATAACTTCTTCGATGAATGTAGAATTTTTTACAGATCCACTCCACCAGCAAGCAAATGATATTTTTACAAAAAGATGTAAGAAAAGGCGATCATGAAATAAATGAGAATATTAATTAACATATGTGTTTTTATGCCATACTTCCCTACACTTAATCTTTATATCCATTTGTGGTCTTTTAAAGTATCGAAAATGTTTTATTACAATTAAAAAATAAAAAAATAAAGATAATTCCGACAACAATTTCATACAAAAATGGTTTAAATATACCGCTACTATATTTAGTTTGCTACCAAAACAAAAGAGGGCTCTTTTAGATATCAATACGATTACCAATAGTTACTCTTCTATATTAGTTACATTTTCTATAGGCGAGACCCTCAATGCTGTCGCTTGAAGGCGATATATTTGGGCGAGAATTAGTATCGCTTTCTATCGTAGATATGCACACGTGGTACGAATTAGGTAGACAGAAGTCGATGTATAGATATCTATGACACACGTAGTGCCACTGCTGATTTCACTCGTTTAAAAATTGCCACATGCCACGTTGTTACCACGCCACTTCCACGCCATCCCACACCACTTTGGTGCGCGCCTCGACTAACAGTTGGTGATGTCATATCATCAGCAATATTACCAATATTAAGCTTAGTTTACACGGGAGAGAAACTTGCGATTGCACTTGCGCTACCGTTTACACGTAAACAAATTATTTAAGCAATTTTCTGTCGCAAGTGCTCTACAGATAGAACTTCCGCAAGTTATTGCATGTGCGTTTACACGGAATAGTATACTTTAGTCTAGGAAAATGTTTCGCCGTAGAAAGAGAGTTGTAGCCGCTGGTGTTCTCATTGTTGTCACGAAAACATCGAAGAGAGAAGGCTAGGAAAAGAATATGGGTCAAAGAATGGATAAGCAGAAGGCCTGCCCTTGGTGCTTACGCAATGGTATTAAATGAATTAAGAAGTCAAGATACAAATAAATTCAAAAATTTTCTTCATATGCCAGAAAGCGACTTTGCCTTTTTACTTCAATTAGTTTCCAATAAAATAGCAAAAGTGGATACAAATATGCGTGAATCTATCAAACCAAGAGAACGATTGGCTCTGACATTAAGGTTTTTAGCAACAGGTAAATTTTAAAATTAAAATAACAGATGAAGACATATTAACATTTATTTCAAAACTACAGCAACAAGCAACGCTATTCAACAGTAAAAAAGGAATAGTTGTCGATTACCTTTCATATTTGTACACGTATGCAAAGTTTTATAAGAATTGGCGATTTAGCATCGGTTAGGGTTGCTTGTAATAACAAACAAAAAATAGTAAATTTTGATCTGGAGAAAAATAAATTATAAATTCTTTTCAGGTGATTCGTATCATTCACTCATGAATCTGTTTCGTATTCCTGTATGTACCATCTCAACAATAATTCCAGCCTATTGTTATTCACCTGCTCACTCAACTTTCAGCAAAATCGAAATAAATTTCAACTTCCTAGAGCGCTCTGCCACTTTTGCGACTTGCTGTAAGAGCACTCTCAGGCACTGTTTACACATGCAAAAGTACTCTCAGACATTTAACTTGTGATAGTTTTACTTGCATGTGTAAACTAAGCTTTAGGCTGTAGTTGCAAATATACAGTTACATACATTAAACAAAGTTTAATTTCAAATTATTCTATGTATATTAAAAAATAATTTCAATAGATATGGTTACGATAAAAGAAATTGTATTTATTCTCACTGAACATAGCCTACTGTAGAAATTATACAACAAAATATACAAACAACAGCTATTACTATGTATTTACTTACAGAGGAGTCCATTATCAAGTTCTATTTTAATATTATCAGCACTGACCCCTGGTCCTATGTTAACGTTGTCATTTCTTATGTTAGTCACTTCAAATGGTGCCACTTCTGTTTTAAGATTATCCAAAATTGTGGAGGCATCATAATGTTTTAGTTTGTCTCGCCAAAAATTATCTTGTAATTCAGCGTTGTCTGTAGTAATAACAGTTTCAGAGATACACACCTTATCGTCTATAAAACTGTCTTCTTGACACTGTTCTTCTTTTATACTAAATGTGTTTACCGAAAGCATTGCGTCATTCATATTAACTTGGTCAACATGATGAGTCTTAAGCAGAGAAATAGAGTAGGGGAGAACGCGCTTCGACGAGTGCGCATCCAGTTTTAAGCAAACGCTATAGTGGTCGCCATTTTGCAGGAAGGCATTTCTTTTCACACGTAAGTTTGTTTACATTTTTCTAAGTCAATGAACTTTACATGCGAATTGTTGAGCTAGGTATAAATATAACCTTCAAAATGGCGGAATTCAATTTAACTTAGTTGGCGCATCTTTAAGCGCGTTCTCCCCTACTCTATTTCTCTGGTCTTAAGGCCCGGTTAATGCCGGTTATAGTGTTACCGACCGAGTCCATTTTGTACCAGAATCTTATTTCATGCTTTTTGTGAAAATAAGAATATGAATAATAAAATTTAAAAAGGGGAATCATTTATAATTAAGTAGTGATTAGTCTAAAACAATTAATTGTTATAAATCGTAATCAACTAATTCTAAAAATCAAGAAATATAACCAAGGGCATAAGGATAGCATTAGGATAATGTAACTTGTGTGAAATTAGCAACGGCGTTGCCAGCAACGATAATAGAGCACATTACAAATGTAGATGGCTAACCAAAAATAAAAAAAATATTTTGTGTAGTATATATTATATGAAATAAAATTATGAAATTAAGAGCAACTTCCGTACAAGTTAAATTAAATATGAAAAAGAATAGACAACTCTCATTTAACTAATTATTGCATGATATTGTGCCAGTAATTGCTGCTGCCCCTAAAGATGCATTTAACCCGAAATCGCTGCTGTGCACTAAAATTGATGTGTGAAATAGTTAGCCACATAAGTAACCTATAAACCCCACAGGGTGCGATTCCTTGCCACCCCGTCCAACACCGCCAAAATCAGACATATTTGGAGAATTTGTTACTCGAAGAATATACATCGTATGAGGAAAAAAATTGTACACGCCCAAATAACTTTTGTGCTATAAAAATGATGTATGGAGTAGTTAGCCACATAAGTAATCTATAAATCCCACAGGGTGCGATTCTTTGCCAGCCCGTCCAACACCGCCAAAATCAGACATATTTGGAGCATTTATGATTCGACGAATATACATCGTATGAGGAAAAAAATTGTACACGCCCAAATAGATTTTGTGCTATAAAAATGATGTGTGGAGTAGTTAGCCACATAAGGAAGCTATAAATCCCTCAGGATGCGATTCTTTGCCACCCCGTCCAACACCGCCAAAATCAGACATATTTGGAGCATTTGTTATTCGACGAATATACATCGTATGAGGAAAAAAATTGTACACGCCCAAATAGCTTTTGTGCTATAAAAATGATGTGTGGAGTAGTTAGCCACATAGGTAACCTATAAGCCCTACAGGGTGCCATTCTTTGCCACCCCGTCTAACACCGCCAAAATCAGAAGTATTTGGAGAATTTGTTATTCGAACAATATACATCGTATGAGAAAAAAAATTGTACGCGCCCAAATAGCTTTTGTGCTATAAAAATGATGTGTGGAGTAGTTAGCCAATTATAACCTTTAAAAAATGTCTTATTTAAATCTAATAAACGATTTTTTAATGCATATTTAAATGCATATTTTTAATATTTTAGATGCATATTTGCATGCATATTTTGTACTTTTTTAATGCATATTTATCCGAAGCCTAGTGATAACTGTTCAAACGTCTTCTTTCACTTCATTTTAAAAATAAAACTTATCGAATTTCTTATATGTATTGGAGTTCCGACTTTTTTAAACATTAAATTTTCAAATTCAGTTTTAAAAATTATGTTAATAAAATACACCCGTGAGTAAAAGTGATACTTTCGATTAGAATATTGAATTTTTCATTATACAAAAAATATTCCCAATTGCAGCTCATAATACTTTTATATATACATAATTTGCAAGATATTTGCAAAAAACTGCTATTAAAAACACAAAAAACATGAATTTATGACTTGTTTCATTTATAATACTTTATAATTTTTGTCTTTTGTTTATTTACATGTTTTAGTAATCAAAACTCACGGCCGTAATTAGATAATTTTGCTTAGTAGTAAAAAAATGAGGTGTGGGCATCACAGGACTTTCTTATACATATGTGCCTTTCAAATTATGCAAAGTTGTTCTAAATTAAGCTTTAAATATTTTTATTCTTTTAAAAAAAATAAGCCTTTGAGTAAATGTGTTACTTCAGGTCCGAATGTTGAAAATTCTTTTATATAAAAATTATTCAAAATCATATTCTAGGTACTTCTAGCCTACTAAAAAATCTCTACAGAATGCATACTTTGTGAGATATTCGCACTTCAAAACGTGGACACCTGCAAAAATCTCGAGGTCGAAAATTTCATCATCAGTAATCATCACAATACTTCCTTATACTACGTATAACAAAGTAAAATTCGTATGAAGAAACGAGTGACAATGAAGGAGCTATTATGTGCTCACTTAGTAAAGATACCACTCGATTGTGTAATTGTTCATTATTTATTTATTGTAAAAATTTCATAATAAAAATCATAGCATAGCATTACACAATATCTTATATTGTGTATTTCATTCATATTACTGGGTCTTCAGCACAAAAGCTATTTGGGCGTGTACATTTTTTTCCCTCATACGATGTATATTCTTCGAATAACAAATTCTCCAAATATGTCTGATTTTGGCGGTGTTAGACGGGGTGGCAAAGAATGTCACCCTGTAGGGCTTATAGGCTACCTATGCGGCTAACTACTCCACACATCATTTTTATAGCACAAAAGCTATTTGGGCGTGTACAATTTTTTTCCTCATACGATGTATATTCGTCGAATAACAAATGCTCCAAATATGTCTGATTTTGGCGATGTTGGACGGGGTGGCAAAGAATCGCACCCTGTGGGATTTATAGGTTCCTTATGTGGCTAACTACTCCATACATCATTTTTATAGCACAAAAGTTATTTGGGCGTGTACAATTTTTTTCCTCATACGATGTATATTCTTCGAATAACAAATTCTTCAAATATGTCTGATTTTGGCGATGTTGGACGGGGTGGCAAAGAATCGCACCCTGTGGGATTTATAGGTTCCTTATGTGGCTAACTACTACACACATCATTTTGATAGCACAAAAGCTATTTGGGCGTGTACAATTTTTTTCCTCATACGATGTATATTCTTCGAATAACAAATTCTTCAAATATGTCTGATTTTGGCGATGTTGGACGGGGTGGCAAAGAATCGCACCCTGTGGGATTTATAGGTTCCTTATGTGGCTAACTACTCCATACATCATTTTTATAGCACAAAAGCTATTTGGGCGTGTACAATTTTTTTCCTCATACGATGTATATTCTTCGAATAACAAATTCTTCAAATATGTCTGATTTTGGCGATATTGGACGGGGTGGCAAAGAATCGCACCCTGTGGGATTTATAGGTTCCTTATGTGGCTAACTACTACACACATCATTTTGATAGCACAAAAGCTATTTGGGCGTGTACAATTTTTTTCCTCATACGATGTATATTCTTCGAATAACAAATTCTCCAAATATGTCTGATTTTGGCGGTGTTGGACGGGGTGGCAAAGAATCGCACCCTGTGGGATTTATAGGTAACTTATGTGGCAAAGTACTCCACACATCCTTTTTATAGCACAAAAGCTATTTGGGCGTGTACAATTTTTTTCCTCATACGATGTATATTCTTCGAATAACAAATTCTCCAAATATGTCTGATTTTGGCGGTGTTGGACGGGGTGGCAAAGAATCGCACCCTGTGGGATTTATAGGTAACTTATGTGGCAAAGTACTCCACACATCATTTTTATAGCACAAAATCTATTTGGGCGTGTACAATTTTTTTCCTCATACGATGTATATTCTTCGAATAACAAATTCTCCAAATATGTCTGATTTTGGCGGTGTTGGACGGGGTGGCAAAGAATCGCACCCTGTGGGATTTATAGGTAACTTATGTGGCAAAGTACTCCACACATCCTTTTTATAGCACAAAAGCTATTTGGGCGTGTACAATTTTTTTCCTCATACGATGTATATTCTTCGAATAACAAATTCTCCAAATATGTCTGATTTTGGCGGTGTTGGACGGGGTGGCAAAGAATCGCACCCTGTGGGATTTATAGGTAACTTATGTGGCAAAGTACTCCACACATCATTTTTATAGCACAAAATCTATTTGGGCGTGTACAATTTTTTTCCTCATACGATGTATATTCTTCGAATAACAAATTCTCCAAATATGTCTGATTTTGGCGGTGTTGGACGGGGTGGCAAAGAATCGCACCCTGTGGGATTTATAGGTAACTTATGTGGCAAAGTACTCCACACATCATTTTTATAGCACAAAATCTATTTGGGCGTGTACAATTTTTTTCCTCATACGATGTATATTCTTCGAATAACAAATTCTCCAAATATGTCTGATTTTGGCGGTGTTGGACGGGGTGGCAAAGAATCGCACCCTGTAGGGCTTATAGGTTTCCTATGTGGCTAACTACTCCACACATCATTTTTATAGCACAAACGCTATTTGGCCGTGTACATTTTTTTTCCTCATACGATGTATATTCGTCGAATAACAAATGCTCCAAATATGTTTGATTTTGGCGGTGTTGGACGGGGTGGCAAAGAATCGCACCCTGTGGGATTTATAGATTCCTCATGGTGCTAACTACTCCACACATCATTTTTATAGCACAAAAGTTATTTGGGCGTGTACAATTTTTTTCCTCATACGATGTATATTCGTCGAATAACAAATGCTCCAAATATGTCTGATTTTGGCGGTGTTGGACGGGGTGGCAAAGAATCGCACCCTGTGGGATTTATACGTTACTTACGTGGCTAACTACTCCACACACCATTTTTATAGCACAAAAGGTATTTGGGCGTGTACAATTTTTTTCCTCATACGATGTATATTCTTCGAATAACAAATTCTCCAAATATGTCTGATTTTGGCGGTGTTGGACGGGGTGGCAAAGAATCGCACCCTGTGGGACTTATAGGTTACCTATGTGGCTAACTACTCCACACATCATTTTTATAGCACAAAAGGTATTTGGCCGTGTACATTTTTTTTCCTCATACGATGTATATTCGTCGAATAACAAATGCTCCAAATATGTCTGATTTTGGCGGTGTTGGACGTAGTGGCAAAGAATCGCACCCTGTGGGATTTATACGTTACTTACGTGGCTAACTACTCCACACACCATTTTTATAGCACAAAAGGTATTTGGGCGTGTACAATTTTTTTCCTCATACGATGTATATTCTTCGAATAACAAATTCTCCAAATATGTCTGATTTTGGCGGTGTTGGACGGGGTGGCAAAGAATCGCACCCTGTGGGACTTATAGGTTACCTATGTGGCTAACTACTCCACACATCATTTTTATAGCACAAAAGCTATTTGGCCGTGTACATTTTTTTTTCCTCATACGATGTATATTCGTCGAATAACAAATGCTCCAAATATGTTTGATTTTGGCGGTGTTGGACGGGGTGGCAAAGAATCGCACCTGTGTAATTTATAGATTCCTTATGGTGCTAACTACTCCACACATCATTTTTATAGCACAAAAGTTATTTGGGCGTGTACAATTTTTTTCCTCATACGATGTATATTCTTCGAATAACAAATTCTCCAAATATGTCTGATTTTGGCGGTGTTGGACGGGGTGGCAAAGAATCGCACCCTGTGGGATTTATAGGTAACTTATGTGGCAAAGTACTCCACACATCATTTTTATAGCACAAAATCTATTTGGGCGTGTACAATTTTTTTCCTCATACGATGTATATTCTTCGAATAACAAATTCTCCAAATATGTCTGATTTTGGCGGTGTTGGACGGGGTGGCAAAGAATCGCACCCTGTGGGATTTATAGGTAACTTATGTGGCAAAGTACTCCACACATCATTTTTATAGCACAAAATCTATTTGGGCGTGTACAATTTTTTTCCTCATACGATGTATATTCTTCGAATAACAAATTCTCCAAATATGTCTGATTTTGGCGGTGTTGGACGGGGTGGCAAAGAATCGCACCCTGTAGGGCTTATAGGTTACCTATGTGGCTAACTACTCCACACATCATTTTTATAGCACAAACGCTATTTGGCCGTGTACATTTTTTTTCCTCATACGATGTATATTCGTCGAATAACAAATGCTCCAAATATGTTTGATTTTGGCGGTGTTGGACGGGGTGGCAAAGAATCGCACCCTGTGGGATTTATAGATTCCTCATGGTGCTAACTACTCCACACATCATTTTTATAGCACAAAAGTTATTTGGGCGTGTACAATTTTTTTCCTCATACGATGTATATTCGTCGAATAACAAATGCTCCAAATATGTCTGATTTTGGCGGTGTTGGACGGGGTGGCAAAGAATCGCACCCTGTGGGATTTATACGTTACTTACGTGGCTAACTACTCCACACACCATTTTTATAGCACAAAAGGTATTTGGGCGTGTACAATTTTTTTCCTCATACGATGTATATTCTTCGAATAACAAATTCTCCAAATATGTCTGATTTTGGCGGTGTTGGACGGGGTGGCAAAGAATCGCACCCTGTGGGACTTATAGGTTACCTATGTGGCTAACTACTCCACACATCATTTTTATAGCACAAAAGCTATTTGGCCGTGTACATTTTTTTTCCTCATACGATGTATATTCGTCGAATAACAAATGCTCCAAATATGTCTGATTTTGGCGGTGTTGGACGTAGTGGCAAAGAATCGCACCCTGTGGGATTTATACGTTACTTACGTGGCTAACTACTCCACACACCATTTTTATAGCACAAAAGGTATTTGGGCGTGTACAATTTTTTTCCTCATACGATGTATATTCTTCGAATAACAAATTCTCCAAATATGTCTGATTTTGGCGGTGTTGGACGGGGTGGCAAAGAATCGCACCCTGTGGGGTTTATAGGTTACTTATGTGGCTAACTATTCCACACATCAATTTTAGTGCACAGCAGCGATTTCGGGTTAA
Source organism: Amphimallon solstitiale (assembly GCA_963170755.1). Taxonomy (NCBI): domain Eukaryota; kingdom Metazoa; phylum Arthropoda; class Insecta; order Coleoptera; family Scarabaeidae; genus Amphimallon; species Amphimallon solstitiale. The sequence continues at coordinate 25,178,034 of OY720677.1, read as the reverse complement.
ATGCATCTTTAGGGGCAGCAGCAATTACTGGCACAATATCATGCAATACTTAGTTAAATGAGAGTTGTCTATTCTTTTTCATATTTAATTTAACTTGTACGGAAGTTGCTCTTAATTTCATAATTTTATTTCATATAATATATACTACACAAAATATTTTTTTTATTTTTTGTTAGCCATCTACATTTGTAATGTGCTCTATTATCGTTGCTGGCAACGCCGTTGCTAATTTCACACAAGTGATAATGTACGCATGTTTCGCGGAAAGATAGTGCAAACAGAAATAAAAAATATGCTTTTATTTTCCTAAAAAGCATGAAATACATATGATAAAAAACATAGGCGTTCTGTAAAACGCTGCTTCCTAATAGTTTGTACATTATTTCATAGATAGCACCACAAGATAAAATAGTCAAGGCCAATTGTGGTGTAGCAGATACAGTTGGCCTTGAAATAGAAAATAATGTGGGAAGGAGAAAGAAAGCTATATACCATTTCCTTATTAAAATATTACAAATACATTTGATACTTTTATACTAAACATGAGGGGTAGCACAATTTATTAGTTTGTGTAGGAATATTTTATTTTTTGAGCCGCATCCAACTAAAGAATAGATAGGTATATTTTATTACTTTCTTATCAGAGAAATAGAGTAGGGGAGAACGCGCTTAAAGATGCGCCAACTAAGTTAAATTGAATTCCGCCATTTTGAAGGTTATATTTATACCTAGCTCAACAATTCGCATGTAAAGTTCATTGACTTAGAAAAATGTAAACAAACTTACGTGTGAAAAGAAATGCCTTCCTGCAAAATGGCGACCACTATAGCGTTTGCTTAAAACTGGATGCGCACTCGTCGAAGCGCGTTCTCCCCTACTCTATTTCTCTGTTTCTTATACGTAGTATAAGGATGTATTTTGATGAAAATTTTCGACCTCGAGATTTTTACAGATGTCCACGTTTTGAAGTCCTCTGATACCAAATAATGAGGTGTGGCCACCACACGACTTTCTTATACGTATGAGAGTTTCAAATTATAGAATTTTAAGAATTTTTTTATATAAAAATGATTCAAAATCGTATTATAAATACTTCTATTCTCTTAATAAATCCCTATAGAATGCATACTTTGCAAGACATTCGAAAAAAAATGAGGTGTGGCCACCACACGACTTTCTTATACGTATGAGCGTTTCAAATTATAGAGTTTTAAATTTTTTTATATAAAAATTATCTAGGTTCCTATTATAAGTACTTCTGTTCTCTTAATAAATCTCTATAGAATCCATACTTTGCGATATATTCGAAAGAAAGTGCTACTCGCTAAGAGTAAAAGTGTTACTTCCGGTCCGAATTTTGAAATTTCATTTATACAAAAAATATTTCAAAACCAACTCTAAATACTTTTGTACTCTTGACAAATATTTATAGAACGCATAATTTACGACATATTGGCAAAAAATCGCTATTCGATAAGAGTAAAAGTGATACTTCCGGTCCGAATTTTGAAAATTTTTTTATACAAAAGATATTGAAAATTAAGTTCTAAATACTTTTGTATTCGTAGCGTACCTGTCTAAAAAGCATGACTTGCGAAATATTTGCACAAAACTGATTTTTGATAAGAGTAAAAGACCTACTTCCGGTATCAATTTCGAAAAACTTTTTAAATAAAGTTGTTCTCAATTTTAATTTTAAGTACATATGAATTCTTTATAAATTTGTTTAAACTTAGTAGTTGACAAAACATTGGCAAAATTCGATTTTTTCACTGAAGTAAACTACTACTTCCGGTCTATGAAAACCTAATCAGATCTCAAGAGGGAGATTGTACATGTCACGCGCGCACACACACACAGAGAGAGAGAGAGACAAACAGATAATCTTTCAAAAACCACTTTTTTGGTGTCAGGCGACTTCAAAACGTAGCCATCTGCACAAATCTCGAGGTCGAAAATTTTCGTCATCACAATACTTCCTTATACCACGTATAAGAAAGTAAAATGGTTTTTAAAAAATGTCTCTCTCTTTCTGTGTGTGTGCGTGTGACCACGTTAGCGATCAAACCGCTATAACTATCAATTCCAAATATTACGAGTATAATCTCCCTCTTGAGATCTGATTAAATTTACAGTAAAATCGGCATACCGGAAGTAGTAATTTACTTAGTGAAAAAATCGAATTTTGCCAATATTTCGTCAACTACTAAGTTTAAACAAATTTATAAAGAATTCATATGTATTCAGAATTAAATTTGAGAAGAATTTTATTATGAAAGTTTTTTGAAATTCCTGCCGGAAGTAGATCTTTTTCTTATCGAAAATCAGTTTTTTGCCAATATTTCGCAAGTCATGCTTTTTAGACAGGTACGTTACGAGTATAAAAGTATTTACTCCATTCAGTCTAAGAATAAAGCATTGGGAAAGATAGGGCTTAAAATAAACGTTTGTGATTGGATGAAATCGAGTGTGCATTTACACCGGCAAAATAATCGCATTTAGCTCGTTCTGTCAAAAATTTGTTTACTGACAGTTTTGTTCAAAGATTTTGTCGATTTCCGTATTTTACATAGTTATTTGTTGTTAATATTCTTAAAAAATAGTTCTTCTTAGAACTCGCAAGTGAAATATTCATTTGTTAAGGTATTTTATCAATTTCGTTAACTTTCTTTTCGTAATCGCTAATATTCTATAGTATGGCGGAAGCAGTTTTAACAGGTCCTTCAAAAAATCGTAAAGGGAAACACATAAGATCTGGACAAAGGCAAATGGCTTATAATGTGTACATTAAGCATAAAGACAATATGTCTAAAACAACTGCAGTCAATCAAACAGCAGAGGAAGTGGGTATTAATAGGAATACAATGTACTGCATTATTAAAGAAATGGAATTATATGGAGTTCCAATTTCTCCTCCAAGAAAAAGAAATTATCGTCATACTTACAATAAATTGGATGAAGCACAAAAAAGTACAATTAGACGACATGTGCATTCCTTTTTCTTGAGGAATGAGTTACCAACTTGTACAAAAATTTACGTAAATGTCAAAATATAATGATATCAGATATGTATATCCCTGCTATCCATCTGACAGTAAACATATGTTTTACTTGTTTTCAAAATACAAAGTTCATCGTGTGTAAACTGTGCTCATATTGTAGCGCCATCTACTCCATTCTTAGACTGAATGGAGTAGGTACTTAATTTTCAATACCTTTTGTATCAAAAAAATTTCCAAATTTACACAGGAAGTAAAACTAAAGCGAGGTTTAAACAAATTTATATAGAATTCATATGTATTCTGAATTAAATTTGAGAAGAATTTTATTAAAAGTTTTTCGAAATTCCTACCGGAAGTAGGTCTTTTACTCTTATCGAAAATCAGTTTTTTGCAAATATTTTGCAAGTCATGCTTTTTAGACAGGTACGTTACGAGTATAAAAGTATTTAGAACATACTTTTCAATACCTTTTGTATCAAAAAAATTTCCAAATTTACACCGGAAGTAAAACTTTTACTCTTATCGAATAGCGACTTTTTGCAAATATGTCGTAAATTATGCATTCTATATATATTTATCAAGAGTACAAAAGTATTTAGAGCTGGATTTGGAATATTTTTTGTAAAAATAAAATTTCAAAATTTGGACCGGAAGTATCACTTTTACTCTTAGTGAGTTGCATTTTCTTTCGAATATCTCGCAAAGTATGCATTATATAGACATTTATTAAGAGAATGGAAGTACTTATAATAGGATTTTGAATAATTTTTATATAAAAAATTCTTAAAATTTGGCTAATTTTTCTATGAAATAACACTATTTCAAACAATTTTGTATAATTTGAAATGCTCATTCGAATATATATTTTTTAATTCTTTATTTCAAAAGTAGGACAATTTATTTTTTTAGATGAAGGAAATCAGCAAGAAAATAGTACATATAAACTAGAAAATATATAAGTACATGGTAAATAATAAAATTTTATCATGGGCAATATAACTCAACAAATATAGGGAAACTTCTAATAAGCAATGTAGAGAACGTATTTGTAGTTGAAAATAGAAATATATGTGCCATCCGAAAAAAAACATTTTTTAAATATATTAGAATGTTAAAGAAATTTACATTATTCGATCCTGTTTTCTATTTATTTTAAATCTCTCTTCTGACGGAATAAATAATATTTACACACTTATATTACCCCTTTAGCACATACCTCTGCTTTATATATCCACTTACAATAATGTGTAGGACGGAAAGAGAGGTATACGACTTGCAAGGTATTCTCCCTCTTACTTTAGAAGACCGATATTCATTCATAATGTTACCTGCGCGACCAGTTCGTTCTACAATTCAGTAAATAAATCGTTTGCTTTACTTTCGTCTGCATCCCCATGGCAACGAACTAAATTTTAATTTTAGTGTAATCCCAACGAACTATATTAGTAAACCATAGAAAGGCTATTTGGTGCACTAAATTTGTGACAGTGGGCGTGGCTATCCGCCATGACAGTTGAGGTCAAAATTCAAATAGATGAATCCGTATTATAATTAATGAAATTATTATATTCATATTAAAAGTACACATTCTGTATTTGTGCATTGGATAGATGTTAATTAATTCCCGCTAATAACAGTGAGCGAGTTGATTGACATAAATAAGAGGTTCTTACCTTTTAAATCTACTTATTGGGTATAAATAATTCTTGAGATTTTATAGAATTTTTCATTAAATCATTAATTACTTATTCTTCTGTTCATTAACTTCGTTCTACGAAAGGAAAAAAGGACAACGGTTATTATAATGAGGTAAAATTAAAGTTAAAACAATTTTTTTCTTATAATTATACATTTAAATCTTAAATACAATACTATTACAACAGTGCCTTACTTTTAGTGGCCTTTAAAAATTATAGTTTTTGTTAATTTTTGCCGTAGGGAAGTACCAACGGCTGCCATACTATACATTTTACACATACGATGTAAACGTATTTGGATATATTTTTGAATAACAAGTTTTATTAAGTGTATATAATGGATTACATCATCATCATATAATTCAGTAAATAAATGATCATGTTCATAAAATATTTTTGAATAACATACTTTTTTAAATATTTCAGTTTCTAATAATAAACATATATTTCTCTTACAATTTAATATGTCAGTTTTATAACTTACAATGACTGCCTTAGCAATTTTTAGCATTTTCAGTGTTACTAGATGGAATAATTAGTGAATGGTTTACATCTTTAATTGCAATTAGAGGATATTTGTTTTTTTCTGTTCCTAATAGTAAAATGATGCATTCAAGACATTTTAGTTTTTTTACAACTTCCCGAATAACATTCCCAGCAATATACTCTACAATTCCTTCGCAGAACAAAGACAAAGTTCTTACTGTTTTTTCAGTGTTGTGTCTTTCAAAACCTACTTCTAAAGATATATTTGTATCTTCTGAAGAAACATTCGCATTTCTTGAGGGTTCGATTTGAGCTAGCAAGCACTTTCTATATGCTGATCTAAACTGCAAAGCACTTGGATTATTATTATCCACATTCTGTGCCCAGTTTCTAATAGTACGTGGATGTGGTAATTTAATGAACTTTCTAATATATCTATATGCTTGTGATGAATAAAAATGTAAAGTGATAGCAAATTTTTTTACTACTTCCGGATATTCATTATTTTTGTAACCATTCTTATGGTTTAAAAGCAAATCTTTTAACACACCTTCGAAACAATTACTAATAACCAGATTACCATTTTCACACAGACGTTTTTTTAAACCACTTATTACCTTCTTCAAATTATTAATTTTAGCAGTTTTCCTCTGTACTTTCTGTTTCAGAGATCGCAACTGACGATCTTGAATTTTCAACTTATCTACTGCCTCATCGAGTTTTTTCTTTAATTTTCGAGGGCTTGTTGTGATACAATAATTATGGTAAGCTGTGATGACAAAATTGATATCGTTGACATTTCTATTGATTTCCTGTACTGTAAAAAAGGTAATATATAGATGGTGCTGTAAAATATAACTCAATTATAAGCCTACCTGTATTCGCACTGTTTTTATTTATTACAAATTCTTCTTCACGAATGTCAATAGTCCTCTTCTTTGGGGGAGGTCTTGATACTTTTTTACATGTTTTCAATTGCGTGAAAGTAAAAATTGTAGGCAAGCTATTGGGTTGCAAACTGCGTCTATTATTATTATAACGAAAACATGTTTCTTCAAAATGAGTAGAACAAATGTAACTGAAAGCTGATGGTTTCCAATGATCCCTTTTCATAGCAATAGTCCATTTCTTTAATAATTCTTTATTCCTCAAGGGAAATCTAAAAGTATTAAATAGATACATTAATTTATTACTCTCAAAAACCAAATAAATTTATGCTTACTTGTAAAACGAAATGTTTGTACCTACTTTCCTTCTGTTGGTACTGTTAATAGCTGAACAGGCAGCAGGCATTGTACTTATAAATTTATAACAAACTCAAAAATCGGACGAAATACACAAAACAAAATTCGAAGTTGACCTCAACTGTCATGGCGGCCTTTAGTTCCTACATTCACCGTTGGAAGCGCTGATTCAACAAGCAACTGCCGTTCTATGGTTTACTAATATAGTTCGTTGTGTAATCCGTACATTTAGCGACATCTATATAGCATTAGATTTCAAACTCTAGCTAATTTCATACCAATTGAAATTTTTACCGACTATAACCGGGCCTGGCTGCGTTTGATAAGGTTTTGGCGGGAGAGAAATGTACCCAAAAAATACCATTTTTATTTCCATTTTTACGGGCGTAAAATATCAAAACATGTAAATTTTATGCATTAAGCATGAAGATAAAGGTTAAACGAGGTGAAAGGTCGAATTCTTTTTTAAATTAAGTTAATATATAAGCCGTAAATAAAATGGAAAGTTAGTGGTTTTGCAACTACTAGAAAAAATGGCTACATTTAAAAACTACACGGTAAATTTATATGTAATATAGCAAGTACACTCGGTATTTATATTTGGAAGGTAAAAATAGTAACAGTAGCTAAATACATGTGGTCTTTACATACATTACAGATATCTGTTACATTTACGTCGCCTAACAGTGTAGCACATATAATACAGATGGCGTTATTATCTTGCAATTATTTAGAGGTTAGTTGTGTGTTATGCGATACTTTAGTTATTCATTATAATTTAAAATTATAATTAACAACAATTTTTGCGGTTACTAATTATAAAATTTAGTATGTTACGAGTTATTTGAAAGTACGTAATAGACAATCAACAGTTGGCATCACTGGTTGGCACCACAAAACCAAAAAGTAACTACATAGTTTAATTTGCGAGTTTAATGAAATTGCAATATTTTAAAATATGGAGTTTTCTGTTATCCTTAATTGAAAGATGCCTATGCTTTTACTAATGAGATGAATTATGTAAATCAATTTGTTAGCAGTTTTCAGAACTTTGAAATCGTTTATTTTTTAAATAGAAACTGCACACCATGTCTATAGTATTTTTGACAAAAATATCGATATTAGAATCGAATAATGTATCAAAAATTCAAAATCGATTTTAAACAAATATTGAATGAAGAATATCGATATACCTTGATATCGACAGTGTTATCATGTTTATATTAAAAGTTCTTTGCTGTGGCTTTTCAAGCCATTTAGTAACAAATAAAATCTTTAACTTAAAATATATATTTACTCAAAAAACAAAAAAAAACAATAAAAAGACAAACAAAATATAAATTTGTATCTACAACGTATAAGAAATCCAAAACTCAAATATATAATTCTAGTTGTATAAAACACATACATAAATACAAGTAAAAAATAAACATCTTAAAACATATCTTCTTTACAATTTTGAGGAAATAGTAATTGTGATAAAGATAACAAACACCCCATGAAGGCGATTCGGCGAACTATGCGAGATGTCAAGTCTATGAAATGCAATATTCGGCTGCCGCTTCCGGATTATAATTTCTACGAAACAGCAAACATCGCAGTAGGCATTTTTCAAATTTCCAACTTCTTTCTTAAAAATATATTCTATTGTATTCTGTATAATATGAACAGTTTCTTTTGTATATTAATGTAAAATAAATGTGTAAAATGTCAAAGATTGTTTACCAGGATATAAGTAGAATGGCATTTTTGATTAAACGATATTATCGAATAAAAAAATCGATAACAGTCAATATTATTAAATAAAAAAATATCGATTTCAATCACGATTATCGAAAAGAAAACATCGATACTTTTTTACAAACCAATATATCGTGCGCATCCCTAGTTCAAATCACATATGCCTGCCCACTCTTTCTTCCGGAGGTCAGTTCGCCGGTTTTCTAGTTTCGATTAATAACAATAATCTTTATAATAGCCTCATTATTTATAATATATTAACATTAAAATAATACCTTTACCTTCCCAGCAAACATTTTAATGATGGGCCTTCAACGGACAAATGCCCGCTAGCCGATTATGCGGATGGCGGACCTCTAACTGAATTCTATATTGGCCCGCTATCAATAGGAGACTGCGGCCGCTAGCCGGGCCAACGCAGGAATATCGCCCTTTTTACAGCATTGGCCCATAGTTGATGCGACAATATCCGCTACAATGCCGATCGATCGCCGTTCACAAAAACCAGCCAAAAATTAATTTTATTTAAAAACATTTATTTTAATATTTCAATTCACAAAACATAACATTTTATTTCCTAAAATAAACATTAAATGTATTCTCTTGAACAGTTCACAAAAAGTAACATTTTAAATCTTAAAATGAACATTAAATGTAGGCTCTTGAACAATTCACAAAACATAACATTTTAATACATAAAATGAACATTAAATCTCTTGAACAAATAAAGAAAACTTCACAAGGCAATAAATAACGCGATTATAAACTTAATTTCTAATGAATGGGTTTTAATCTTTATTATCGGCACCTTCAGTAGCACCATGCCTTCTGTTCCTTCCGCCATTTCTGTCAGTCGCAGTCCTCGGTCAGCTTTTGATAATCGTTTCTACTTCCTGTTGAGTATCGTTTTTACTGATTTTTTTTTTCTTAATTTATAAAAAGGTTCTACCTACCTACCAACAATGAAGGTTACGTACACTATTTTTTAAACTGCTGAAAGCTGGTTTGTTATTTTTTCCACACCAGTTATAAGTTTCAACTAAATTCTGTCCCACAATTTTAGCTAAAAATCGCCTTGTCGTATCCAATACATCTTTCCCGCTAGAGAGCTGGCAAAAGGAAACCTGAAAAGTTATAAAAGTAAGTGATTTGAAATTTCTGAAAATCGACGGTTCTTTGTTCAAGTTGTAGATTACTACTATTATCTAAATTAGTGGGTGTATCACAATTATTAATGATATACCAAATCAGCTTCTACACTTTCTACAGTTTCACCAGTATTCGTTTTGAAATCTGTGCATTGCTTCTTGCTAACCAAAGCGTCAATTTCACCCAATTTCAAAGTTTCAGAAGTATCCCTTTTAATTAACTTGTAGATATCTATAACTTCTACGATAATTTTTAAAATGATTGAACCTTGCTGCCATATAGCTATTTAATAAATTAAGGTAAATTAAAAATATTAAATGAAAAACAGTTGCAATAAAAAAGAAAACTTCAAGCGAGCTGTAGGAAATCCACACCCCCAACAAATATGAATGAAGTTATGAGTTAAGACGCGTGAGAAACGTTAAACATTTTAAATAAAACGAAAACATACTCACCTTTTTGGCGGGTTAATGGTTTGAGAATCTCCCAGGTCCATTTTTAAATCAATCAATTAGCACAATATTCGTGAAATAGCATAAACGCAACGAAAAACAACACAACACACAATTTATTTGACAGCTGCTTATGACAACCCCACTCCCTAGTCTGCTCCTCTGAATTCAGCCAATCGCAGCTGAATATGATACATATGTTTCGGAAGAATTTATACCTATCACTGGAAATAAAAACATTTATAAGCAGAAGTAAAAATGAATAGTTTCTGTATGTTCACTTTATTTATTTACTTATCGAAATTTCACTAGCGTCCGTATTTGTACCATATAAATGTAGATTCACTTAGGAGTTGCAGGTCACGAGCTCCCCTAAAGAATTTTGGCCGCCAGCGGGCCAATTACGGAGAACTACATCTTTTTACACAGTTTTGCCGGCAAACGTTTTTCAATGGCCCTTTATTAGCATGCCGTTGCCGTCATCTGACCAGCATTGCCGACAGTAGCCCCACTGACGGCCGTTACTTCCATGTTTGCTGGGTTACTTAGTTTTGAAGATTTTTATTACAATTACTGTTCTTTTTATTTTTGGTGTTTGTAGAGTTAAATCTTTGTACATATTTAAAACTGTTTTTATCATCTTTATTGTAAAAATACTTGACGCTGTTTGGGTGGCGATTTTCACGGTTTGGTTAGAAGTGCCTTATCTAATATGTTCGTGACGTACTTAAACGTACAGATAGTGTATAATAACACAGTAAAATATAATAAGAGAATGTTCACAGCTTCACAAATTATGGCTAGGTTATGTTATAAAATATACAGATATCGCATACTTATAAATCCTTGTTAAATTTACTTACATAGGAACCAATACATTCTGTTAAAAATGGTACCGTTTTGGCGCGATATTTGAATTGAAAAGTTATAATATAAAGTAACAACGTACCTATGACCAAATTTGCCTTAAAATATGTATATAGAATTTCTCTTATTCGAACTTAGTAATCTCACAAAAAAAAATCCATTCTGAAAACTGTCCAGGAGCCAAATTACAAAATAGAAATAAAATAAAAACATGAAAAAAACTGATCAACTGTCAAACTGGCACTTGGGATTTGCAAATACTAACTTTACATGTATTTTTAGCAGGTGCAATATATTTATTAGAATGTTGAACTAATAGGTACGTTATGAAGACAATAATATGACTATATTTCAGTTTTGCATATTATTATTATTATTAGACATGATCAACAGAAATGCAGGCTACGTACTAAATGTATCAAGTAACAGAAAATGTTTTATTTTGCATAACACAAACACACTGCTGTTTATTTATTGTGTGGTTTTATATAATAATAATAATATTAGTTTATTTCCAAAATAAGAGAACAACATTGTATTAATATAAATTACAAAATATAAATATATATGAAATAAGAAAATAAGAAAGTCGAATGGATGAGTATCACCTACCTTTAGCGAATATGTTTAAGAATAACTTAATTTATAAATAAAAGAAACGTAATTTTAAATTTTTACAAATAAATTCAAATGAATGCTTAAAGTTCGCGCGTCTTTCTCCCTTCAGCATGAAAGTTGACAAGTATCGATTAGATTCATATGTATAAAATCGAATTGCAAAGAAAGTCTGCCAGACCAAATCTACGTTTGTAGGTAGAAATTCAATAAGCAGGTAAAATGACCTTGAAATGTTTTTAGATCTTCAGAATTAGTTTAGTTTGTTAGAATTAACATCGTGGCGCCATCCAATTATTACTAGTAGTACTTAAGAAACGCTAAAATCTTAGATACGAACCGAAATGGATTTGTCAACTTCGAAACGCACCCTTAAGGGTGCGTTTCAATCAGAGAAATAGAGTAGGGGAGAACGCGCTTAAAGATGCGCCAACTAAGTTAAATTGAATTCCGCCATTTTGAAGGTTGCTCACAAGCCTTACAAAAATGTTTGGAACAAATAACTTTATTTTTGGACCAGGTCCACGTTTCAACATTTTTTCCTAGCACATCTAACCACATTTTCAATGAATCACCCCGTGGAAATCTACAAATAGTGCAGAATTAATCGCGCTCTTAAAGATGCAATTCTTTCATTCTATTACGGTAATATTTATACCTAGCTCAACAATTCGCATGTAAAGTTCATTGACTTAGAAAAATGTAAACAAACTTACGTGTGAAAAGAAATGCCTTCCGGCTTAAATCTTCGACTGTTACTGCAGCCCAACACAGAGCACGACATGTTAATAACACACACAAGTCCTTTTTAATACAATTAATTAAAAATAACCTCCAAGCTTGACAATTACAACAACACAAGTGCCAATTACCCTGCAAAATGGCGACCACAATAGCGTTTGCTTAAAACTGGATGCGCACTCGTCGAAGCGCGTTCTCCCCTACTCTATTTCTCTGGTTTCAATCTTAGCAAATCCATTTCGGTTCGGAACTAAGATTTTCCTGTATCTTAAGTACTACTAGTAATAATAGGATGTCGCCACGGTATGCATTCTAAAATTAAATAGCAATTACCTCCAAACATTTCAAGGTCATTTTACCTGTTCTACCTCTACAATTCTACATACGATTTGTAAATTTGGTCTATGCGACTTTCTTTGCAATTTTATTTTATGCGTATGAATCAAATCGACACTTGTCAACTTTCATGCAGAATTAGGGAGAAAGACGCGCGAACTTTAAGCATTCATTTGAATTTATTTGTAAATTGAAAAACTTAATACATACTTATATATATAATATAGTTTGACATATTCTCAATAAAATGTTGATTGCATTATTAAATACATAATTTAAATTAAATTACTTTTTATACATTTACAGTCAGTTACATTTATTTTATTTATAGATTTAGTTATTTTTTAACAAATTCTTAAACGCTGAAGGTACGTGATACTCATCCATTCGACTTTCTTATTTCATACAAAATTATACAATAAATAAACAGCATTGTGTTTGCGTGGTGCCAAATAAAACATTTTCTTTTACTTGATACATTTATAATTATTACAGGCTACTGCATCTGTGCGGTATCATATCTTTGTTGATCATATAGAATAATAATATGCAAAACAGAAATATAGTCATATTGTCTTCACGTACTATCATTAGTTCAACATTCTATTAAATATGTCTTACCCGATAAAAATACGGGTAAAGTTAGTATTTGCAAATCCTAAATGTCAATTTGCCCGTTCGTTTGATTTATATAGTCTGAATTTTCAGTCTTTTTATTTAGTTCATATTTTAACTTTTCAATTCAAATATCGCGCCGAAACGCTACTATTTTTAACAGATTGTATTGGTTCCTGGGTAAGCAAATTTAACAAGGAGATATAAGTATATGGGATATCTGTTATATTTTATAACATAACCAAGCCGTAACCTGTGAACATTCTCTTGCATTTTTGTTTTGATTTATTATATTTTAGTGTGTTATTAAACACTATCTGTAAGTGTAAGTACGTCACGAACATTAGATAAGGCGCTTCCAACCACACCGTGAAATTCACCACCCAAACAGCGTCAAGTATTAGCACAATAAAAACAATAAAAACAGTTTTAAATATGTACAAAATTTTACCTCAAAAGCAACAACCAAAATTGAATAGCCTAGCAGCATTTTTCGAATTTCGCCAGTGTTTTATGTTTGCACTGGGCGCAATTGAATAACATATAGAGGTGTACTCGTTATATTTCACTACAAAATTAGTTAATAAAAATATAATTTTGTCATTAAATGTTTCTACATCTATTTTTTGACCAATCTTTTGTTTGAGTACACGGCGTGTCTAGAAATTTCGCAATAAAAAGTGAATTAGCCTACCTGTATTCTACTCGATTGTCTTCCTAGCCAACTTAAAACAACCGCGAAATTCGAAAAATGCTGCTAGGGGCATTGTGCTAGGGGAACAGCAATTGTAGTAAAATCTTCAAAACATTAAGTAAGGTAAAGGTATTACTTTAATATTAATATATTATAAATAATGAGGCTATAATAATATTATTGTTATTATTAAAAACTAAAAACCCGGCTAACTGACCTCCGGCATTTCAAAGTTTTGAAAATTGCTATCAAATAAAATGTACCTATATTTGCATTTTAAGTAATTAGCAACAACTTTAAAAAAATTTTGAAAAAAAATATAGAAGGTTCTTGTCAACAATTTCTTCTCCACTTCGTAAATATAAAACAGCTAATAGGCTTTTATCGGCGTAAAAAAATCCGTAGGCATCTTTCAATTAAAGATAACAGAAAACTCCATATTTTAAAATGATACAATTTAATTAAATTGACAAATTAAAGTATGTAGTTACTTTTTATGATTTGTGGTGCCAACCTGTGATGCCAACTGCTCATTGTCTATTACGTACATACTAAATTTTATAATTAGTAACCGCAAAAATTGCTGTTAATTATAATTTTAGATTATAATAAATAATTAAAGTATCGTATAACACCACTAACCTCTAAATAATTGCAAGATAATAGCGCCATCTATACGATATGTGCTACACTATAAGGCGACGTAAATGTAACAGATATCTGTAATGTATGTAAAGATCCTCCAAAATGTAAACAAATTTTATTTCATGGATCACTTAAAAAATTACACATATATTTAGCTACTGTTACCAATTTTACCTTCCAAATATAAATACGGAGTGTACTTGCTATATTACATATAAATTTACTGTGTAATTTTTAAATGTAGGCACTTTTTGTAGTACTTGCAAAACCACTGTCTTCCCATTTTATTTACGGCTTATATATTAACTTAATTTGAAAAAGAATACGACCGTTCACTTCTTTTAACCTTTATCTTCATGCTTAATGCATAAAATTTACATGCTTTGATTTCTTACGCCTGAAAAAATGGAAATAAAAATGGTATTTTTTGGGTACATTTCTCTCCCGCCAAAACCTTATCAAACGCAGCCTTAAGGTACACTCAGTTTTTCTATAGTACTTCCGGTCAAATCGGAAGTGACGTTAATTTTGATTTTTTAAATACAACATTTAATATTTCTGTTCATATTCTGTTTCTTCTGAAAATTTGCCGTCTATTGCACTTTAACTTTTGACATTTCTATAAAAGATAGCGATATCTGTTAAAATTATCCATTAAAGTGAAACTGCTTCGCAACAATTGTCGAAATGCAAAGACCATCAAAGTTAGCTTTGAAGACAATTAAGAAACGTATTTTTCACATTTACACGCATTGGCGAAGGAAACATGTATTTCACGTTGAAATTGCTAAAGAAAATATTTTTCTCTCTATTGTTATGTAAGGTACCAAACTTTTTATACCGTTGCATGCACAATGGAATACCTAACGACAAGGGGTAATAAATGTGGCGGGTTACCATTGAAAAAACTAATGACGTCACGCCCGCGCGCAACCAGATGACGACAGAATTAAATTCACGATGTTATAATGTGCACGGGATAAAAACAAAATCGACCTGTTTCAGGGTTTTTCCATCAAACCGAAGATAACAGAAATATTAATTTTGTTCCAGACTTTATCTACACGCTGTATATAAGTGAAGCTGTCAATTCTTGTTTTTTTAGTGTAAGTTAAATTTTTGTTCAGGTAAGAATTATAATTGTGTTGAAAAATGCTTGTGCAAAAAATTGCAATTATGTATAGTAAGATGCCAAAGAAATATCCTAGCCGGCGAAAGAAGCGAAGCAAACACTCTTATGCCATCAGAACTTGGTGGGAAGAACGAAAACAAAGGAATAGTGTAAGGTACCACGCGATCATTTAAATTTTAAATTATAGCAGGCGGGATTTTTTTTATTAGGTTGTCCAGAATGTCAATTATTGATTAATTAACATTTTGAAACGTCACTTTGACAATTCAAATTGTAAATTAGTACTTATATACCAACTTTAAATTTCACAGCCTGCTCTAATTTAGAATTTAAATGATCGCGCGGTACTTGTCATAAATCATATCACGTATTTCACATATCTTATATTGCATGTGTTTTGTATTTTACAGCTCCCTACAGACTACAAATTGTGATAATGTAGAAGCAGATAAGAATTTTGTAAATTATATTCATAATTACTGGTAAGTATTTGGAAACATAATTTTCTAATCAATTAGGTATCTCTATCTATAATTTTGTTTGTTGCAGTAAAATACAAGATAACCCACTTATAAATTCCGATGAAATATTTTATTTCGAAAATTATAAGTAAGTAATGATTTTTTTTTCTGTAAGTGACATCTTTCTGTACAATATCTGAAGTAGGACTATATTCTACAGCGTTTTAAATTTTTTATAATTATCTCGAATTTACTATTGATTTGTGCTATTGATTAAAGTTGAATGAAGAGTTTAGTAAAGTATAGCCTAACCACAAAATGCAGAATACTTACATTGGAATTTTTTTTTGTACAAGTATAGAATTAAATCAGCTCAATTTTTCATGATGTAAATAATACATACGTGCGATATGAAATTATGTTGTGTGGCACATCATTCAGTGCTTAAAAATGCATCACTTACTATCTTGTTCAATAAGACATATTCTCAGATAATGTTTGATTTTTTTTGATTAACCCCCCCATAATTTCTAACAAAGTTTAATAACTATACTTTTTATTTTATAATGCAATTACCTGTCAATCAAAAAGCCAAAGTATTAAAAGTTCTTATATTGAAATGAAAATATTGACTTTTGAGAAGAGCAGTTTGCTTCCTGGCACAATGTACAGTATAATAGATCAATGTTTAAATTAATGTTGCCATTTGTAATTATTACGCATATTATGTAATTGTTACCATTACATGAAATAATTGGTCTGAAGGAGACAGTTTATGCCTAACCAGTGGACAATTTTTACTAATATAAATACATTTATGGAGATGATAAAAAGTGGCTGAATTTCTAATATTATGGTAACATTTACAAAAAGTACATTGTGTTTATATGTACAGGTCTTCCCAAAAGAAGGCATCACACACACCTGAAGATGAACTTGTCAGGTAAGATAATTGTCTATTTATGAGGTGCTATGTATAATGAAAATTTGATGTTCTATAGAATTGCAAGTACTTCGGACATGGGTAGTGGACAAGATTCATTGAGCGAAAATCCTCGGGATCCGAAGAATGAGTATGAAAGGTAATAACACTACTATTTGTATGCATAATTAATAGTAATAATTTTTTTTATTTTCTCAAACAATGTTTTTACAGCACTGGCTTGCATGAATTAGTGATGGAAGCAGACACAGAACCAGTAATACCGAAATTAATGGGCAACCGAATTGTGAACATAAACTATTTATTACAAACTGCATTAGATTTCCAATATAAGCATGCTCGACATTGTACTTTTGGTCACCTAGAAGTCCACTCCGAAAGAAGAAGTGGGCTTGCTTCATCTATTACATTAAAATGCAATTTTTGTGACAAGACGTTTATTGTAAACACTGAGAAGCGTAATGCCAATGAGTTGTCTGTTGTTAACAGTCAATTTGTTTAGGGCACATTAAATGCAGGAAGTACTTATGTACAAATAACAGATGTGCTCACCACTATGGATATACCCTGCATGTCATTTGTAACTTTTCACAAGACCGAACAATTTTTGGGTGACCATTGGAAGGATACACTATGGGAGTGTATGCAGGAAGCAGGCAATGAAGAACGACTATTAGCCCAAGCAAAAGGACAGCTAAGCAGTGATGGTATACCTTGGATAACTGTCCACTGTGACGGAGGATGGAGCAAGAGGTCATATGGACACTCATATAATGCTCTATCAGGAACGGTATTTTGGTGAAAGTTTTTTGCAATATGGAATTTTACTGTGTTTGTTTCTGTTTGTAGGCTGTAGTTATCGGAAAAGAAACAGGCAAAGTTTTATATGTTGGTGTGCATAACAAATATTGCTCTATTTGCGCAAGAGCTGCGAATGCTAGAAAACCAATCGAAACCCATAAATGCTTCAAAAATTGGGACTCGTCATCAATCAGCATGGAAGCTGACATAATAATAGAAGCTTTTAATAGCAGTATATCTATGCATGGAGTGAAATATTTACAAATGATAGCTGATGGTGACTCGAGTGTCTTTGCCAGAATTAAAAGAGACGTGTCATATGGAGGTGAAGTTAATAAAGTAGAGTGCATCAATCATTTGGTGAAAAACTATGGAAAGACACTTCATAAGATAAAAAAAGATACATCAGTGCCTATCATGGCTAGGAAGCTACTAACCCAGCAAAAAATAAAATCTTTGCAAAACTTTTTAATGCAATCAGCACTAAGAAATGACAGCCCTGATGTTATGATAAAAGAAATAAGCAATTCTATATTCATATTTTTGAAAACCATGTGAATTGCAAGAACACGTACTGTAATATTACAGGTTTTGTTAATGTACCAATAAAAGAAAAACTTCTCTCATCTGGACTTATACTTCATTTAAACAGTATGATACAAATTTTTTTAATAAGCATTTGTAAAATAACCAGTTTCCTTTTAGATGCACTGGAACCCGTATTAAGAAATGCTCATAAATTTATTGTTTATGAAAATAACAATAAAGCAGAAACCTATATGTCCCTGCTTGCAGCAATAAATAATGGTAGAAGACTGAATTTAATTCAACGTGGTTCTTATGAAGTTAGGAGCTATTTGGCTGCATTGAGGTATAATACAGGTAAATGCGTTTGTTGATTGAAATGCACTAAATGTGGTGATAATATATAAACAATATTTCAGGTTTATCCTGGCAAGTTCAGTCACTGAAAGAAATTACACAGGTCGATGTTAGTCACATATTTCTAAATAGGATAAAGGACTATGAAGAAAAGAAGAAATCGGATAGTCGAATCCACAAAAAGAAGTTGAGGCAGTGCTCAACAGACTTCAATTATGGCCCTAATTTGGACCAAGCATTGTTGAATGAAACAGAATATGTTTCAGAATACAAGAGGATTATTTCGTCTTTACAGGTTTTCAATAAATAAATTTATGTGTGAATATAATGGACTTTAATAAAATGCAGTTTTTATTTCATTTTTAAACAGTTTATTTCCTGATTAAGTTTATACAGAAGTTTTGTATAAACACTGGGTATGATATGACTTTTTAGCATGAATTAGAATTAAAAAAAAAGACATCAATGCATTCAATGTAGAATTAACCGTTTGCACAATTCATAGTTATAATCGTAATGCAAAATGTTCAACCTGAAATTGAGTAGACGAAGCATAATTCCATCTATATTTATAACACTTTTAGTTGTCCCATACTTATGTAGTTTTGAAATGGTTGCTGTCATGAATATTTAATTCGTTATTTGAAATTGTGGCAAATACATGTTGAGTATTATGTATATAAATGATTGCAGCTTCACACTAACTTTTTTGACATCAATTAGAGTGATTTATGCATGTACTTTTTTTATGTCAATATAGCATGCTTTCTATATGATGCTCATCATAACTAATATTGCATGTTTTTTTTTTGCATGAAATTTTGTATTCGTAATATTGCATGTTTGGCATGTAATAATTATAGTAATTGAAATATTTTAATATTTTATTATCATCCTAATTAGGTGACTGCAGAAGAACAATGGCAATTAGCTGTCAATACCATAGGCCAATTTAAAAATCCTCTTTTTGTGAAAGAAAGGTCAACCAGACTGACTGCGTCTAATTTTGGACCAGTTGTCAAAAGACGAACGACAACCTGTACTTCGCTTCTTAAAAGAATTTTATACAGTAACTCTGAAACTGTCCCTGCTGTTTTATATGGACAGCAATATGAAGGAGTGGCGCGTCGAAAATTTGAAATTGAGATGAGACAAACCGTCCACGAATCAGGATTGTTTGTGGATACTGAATACGGGTTTCTCGGTGCTTCTCCAGACGGTAATAACTTCGTACATACTTGTATATCTGTAATTTCCTTTATCTATCTTAAAATATAGGTCTTATTGGAGAAGATGGACTACTTGAAATTAAATGTGCATATTCCTTGGATTCAAGAAAGCAATCAATATCAGACGCCATTGAAACGAATAAAAATTTCTATTTAAAAAAAGATGGCTATGGAAATATAATATTAAAAGAAAATCATAATTATTTTTATCAGGTATATACACAGTGTATTTTCTTATCAATAAGTTATATGTTTCTTTTCTATATTTATTGCAGGTTCAGGGCCAACTGAACATTACCAAGAGAAGTACCGTAAAACGGGGTTTTATGGAACGATTCCCAGACAAATTTTTAAATAACTTTTTTATTGTTGACTCAATAATATTTTTTTTATAGCAATGGGTAGGGGTTCGAATTTGCCATATTTTCTGTAAATTAAAAAGTATTTGGTTGGAACTTACAATTTTTTTTTTTATAATTTTCTGCTGTTCCATATAACCCGAGGTTCGGGGGAATATGGAACTATCTAATTTTTGTACGTAAAAGATACGTTGAAAGTTATGTGTCCCATATAACTTCTTTCTATGGCTTATATGGAACATTTTTAACAAAAAAAAAATTGAATTTTTGGAAAAAAGGTAGGGAAATGGCAAATATATAATTGTTCATAGGAACAGCAAATAATTCATTTATTTAAATAAATAAAACAGTCATTCTGTAAAAAAACAAAATAAAACAATTCATTTTAAGCAACAGAAAAAAAAATAAACAAAAAAAAACAAATTAGTCTATAAAACATCACCCGAGAAGGTGTGCACACCTCTACAAATCACAGGTTCAGAGAGAACAAAAATTATCTGATCCCTAGTAACAGTGTTAATATCATTCACAACTGGAAAAACAAAACAATTATTTTTTCCCTTATAGCTCCTCATACATTGTACTGAATAACTTTTCTTATTTATTTCTAACAACTTCGCAACAAATTGCTTAGATTTCTCTTTTTTGGTATTTTTATCATATATGAAATTAACAATTATAAACCTATTAACAGTAAGATCACAATTTTTGGCAGGCACTTTTAATTCTAAGGCACTACTGCTGACTTCTATGTCAGAGTCTTCATTGCTTTGGTTTCCATCGAAACTTTCAGATGCAGGCTGAACATCGTTTACACTCGAGTTTTCCAGTTGAAGAAAATCATTTTCCGTTACTGACCGCCCAGGTACAACATTAATTTTTTTCTTTCTTCCCACAGTTGGTTTTTCTTTCCTTGTAGCTTGCTCAACAATATTAGTAAATGACGCTATCAACTCATCATTGGCCCCATTTCTATCCCTACTTCTGGAGAGGATTTTATTTATGACCCTTTCAGCATTTAAAGGAATAATGCCACAGGCCTCAAATCCGGACTTAATATTTGCCTCCAAGTTGGGTTGCATAGAATCTAAAGTTTCTCGAAGTAGATTTGAAAATTCACATTTCGGAACTGTTCCTTTATGTTTCATCTTCCATTTTAGAAGAACTTTTCGCCATGTAATTTTCATGGGGCGAAAAACACAGACGTCCAATGGCTGACACAAGTGGGTGCTGTTTGGTGGTGATAAAATAAAGTTGATATTGTTCTCAGTGCACTTTCTTATAACAGATTCAGATAGGTGGGAAGCCAAGTTGTCACCAATAAGAACTTTTTTTCCTACCTTTCTTTTCAGATAAGGTAAAGCAATTTGTAAAAACCAGTCCTCAAATGTGTTGCTGTCAAACCATCCATTGTCTGTCCTGTTAAATGCAGCACCTACAGGACCTTTCTCTACCCACTCTCGATATAAACATTTAGATTTAAAAACCACATACGGAGGTAATAACTGTCCACTACCTGACGCTGCAAACATGACAGAAGTAGCATTTTTTGAGGTGTCCATGATGCGACTTGCATGTTTACTTATCCTTTTGATAATTACACGTTGCTTTCCAGGATCATCGATGAAGTTAGTTTCATCATAGTTTATGATGTTGTCAGGTGGAACCCCATTAAGAGATCTTCCTAGCTCCTCAAAATAAGTCCTTAAAACATCTTCACTTAATTCTGCTTTACTTCTCTTCATGTTTTCTGACAGTCTTATAGATAGTGATTTATTTCTTTTCATAAAAGATTGTAACCAATCTGGTCCCGGAAGATTGTTAACAAAAATTGGACTTGCGACCCCTTTCCGATTTAAATATTGCTGAACGAATTCTCTCAAGCCTCTGTCTGTAAACGGAATTCCAAACTGCGCAGCTGTTGTCAGACAGCTTACAATTTGTTTCTCCTCAATACTAGTTAGAGCAGTCGGACGACCAAGTTTTTCAGAATTCTGGCCTCTATATCTTCTATATATTGTAGTCTTTGGTACACCAAATCTCTCAGCTGCTTGTGAAAAAGAATATCTGCCATTTATAACACCTTCCAGTGCTAGTTCTAGTTGGTCCAGAGGATAGTCTCTTCTCAAAGGCGCACCAAATTTACGTCTAAAATTTCTTGGCATGCTGTTCCATATAAGCCTGAAAAGTGTCATGTTTTGCAAAATTTTGAATATAAATAAAACCAAAGTAGATAACAAAAAAATGAATGACGCATTCAAAAGATGAGGTTAGGATCTAATATTAACGTCATTGGAGCAGACACCTAAGTCTTGTAATTATCGCAAACTAGAGCTAGTTTTCAGGAGTTTAAAAATGTGCAAAAATTGGGATGTCTTTTGTAATTTTTTTATAAAAAAACTTACAATATCAACGAAACCGACAAAAGATAACTTTAACAATCACGTTCTATTCTACTACTAGGGAATTTTCTCGTGGCGATGCAGCCAACCTAAAGGGGTGCTGTGGCGCTCTTTTTAAAAATTTACATGTTTGCTCCATATTACCCCCCCGATTCCATAAAACCCCGTCGTACGGTATATGTTATTTTGTGGTGTACATTGATGAAATTCAACCGTTATTTATTTTATAAATAAAACGTGACGAAGTGTTTTGGAAAACAAAGATGTTGCCTAAATTGATATGTTTTTATAAGGGATGCTTGTTGCCGGAAATAATCCAAAAATATTTGAATAGGGGTCTAGAGTATTGCACTCATATACCTTTGCCGGAGTAATTAAAACAAAAATATGAAATTTATTACAATAAGCTAAAAGAGACCTGCATTTTAAAAAACCTCTCTCTTTTCAATATTCCATTTACAATTAATGTAAAATAAAAATTTTTAGTAATGATATACAATTATTCTTCTATAATGTGTATATTGTATATATTTGCTTTAAGTTTTATGTGTACATCTTTTTACTTTCTTATACGTAGTATAAGAAAGAATTATGATGAGGAAAATGTTCCACCTCCAGGTTTTTGAAGATGTCCACGATTTGATGCTGAAAAAGTGGTTTTTCAAGTCTATCACTCCTTGTGTACCTATGGGGACAATGACACAAAATCAAACTTTAAAATACGCTGAAATAAAAGAATATTTTCAGTACGCACCTATAACTAGTTGCGATGTAGAAAGGACGTTTTCTATCTACAAGGATGTACTTAATTCAAAGAGAACAAGTCTTACAGAAGATAACCTTGAGAAAGTATTGCTAGTAAATATTAATACTCCTTTACTCGACTTGAACAACAAAATCAACAAATAATAATGTATTTTGTATTTTATGGATCACCACCCACTTGTTATCCAATTATATAAATAAAATTGAAACCTCTTTAAAATTAGAAAATTTCAATAGTGCGCCCATGGGCGATGAGTCATCGGCCGTTCGTGTCCGCCCCCTAATGATAACTAATAAGAGTCGATCGCAATAACTGATAAATTACCACTACAAACACACCTACAAGGACACGTACATAAATACCCAAACATGAAAACAAACCATACTTACTGCTTCGAAGATAACGTCATGACAATAAGTCAGATTTCTAACACGCTCTTATACTTATATCACGGTCTTTTTGTGATTTAATTTAAAAATTATCCACCCATCTAAAAAATGTAGTATACAACACGCTTTGAAAATAAACTCTTATAAAACATACCATAGTTACTAGTTTTGAAAATGCGAATTCGAAACAAACGAGGTACATATTTTCAAAGCCGGTAATTGATCTGACTATAGCCTTTTTGGACTTCTATCATATAACCTATTTTTCTTCACTATTTATTTAATTAATTAATTTAAATTAATTCCATTAGTGTCAAGTCTTACTGTTCTATTTTAGTAACTCAAAACAGTTGTCCCATATTTGCTTCTTTTACTATTGTATAATTTTAAAAATGATGAGACGATGCATCCACTAAACATTTACGTAGACATTTCCACACCTCCCTGTCTCATAATTCATAATCACTAGGGAGCGGACACGAGCGGCCCATGACTCATCGCCCATGGGCGCACTATTGAAATTTTCTAATTTTAAAGAGGTTTTAATTTTATTTATATAATTGGATAACAAGTGGCTGGTGATCTATAAAATACAAAATACATTATTATTTGTTCATTTTGTTGTTCAAGTCGAGTGAAGGGGTATTAATATTTATTAGCAATACTTTCTCAAGGTTCTCTTCTGTAAGGTTTGTTCTCTTTGAATGAAGTACATCCTTGTAGATAGAAAACGTCCATTCTACATCGCAACTAGTTATAGGTGCGTACTGAAAATATTCTTTTATTTCAGCGTATTTTAAAGTTTGAAATTGTGTCATTGTCCCCATACACAATTGCCGCAATGTTATTAAATCTGGATTTCTATTAAAAACTACGTCTAACTTTTGCCGAAGGCCACATCTGAAGTCACTTCGAATACTTTTGAAATTATTAATAGCCACATCTAATGTGATTAATCCATATTTTAGTTTGAGATTTCGATTTTCAAAATATGTGATTAGTTTAGGCAAATTTCCAAAGTGTTCCTGAAGGAATAACAACTGATTTTTAAATTTGGGATTTGTGTTAGTACCTTGCACTCAAAAATACTTCTAGCATCGTCATTTAAACATGTGACGAAATTTTGTAAACTATCGAAATTCTCTGCATAAAAACTATTTCTGTGAATGTTTTAGCAAAGCTAAGTGACGAACGTGCGATATTTTGGCATTCTGTAACAATATTTTACAGACTTTGCAATAAATATCGGAATCACTGACAATGGACATACAATCAGTATGATCCTCAATCCAACTCGCCATTGTTTCACGATGTATTTCTCGACGTTCTTCCATATTATATCTGAAAAAGTAACATAAACAATGTTCTGGATCTAAATAAATAACTAAAAATGTACGCGTATGTTATTGAATATAAACGAAATCCAATGCACACTTACGTCTAGATAATTGGGAGAAGTCGATTCAATGAAACGGGATTGAACAGGAACTATTACATAAATTACGAAGTACGTAATTAACAGTCAAAACAATGAAAAAACGAAACTAACGTAAGTATGAATAGGTACACATATATAATTTTATATATCAGGCCAAATATAAGGTAAATATAATAAATTTTAAAAACCTCAGACGCTCCTATATCTACGCCGATGAAAATAGGATATTTACGAGTTAAGTGGACTTTTTTTGTGTTGTTTTCCCGTCAACATATGATTCAATAACAGATATTGCAGTTCATCAAATATGTGTTGTTTACATTATTTCTTTGCTCCATTGTAACTCCGTCGTAGTTTATACCGGACACGTCCGCGTCCTAATAATAATCAGCTGTTTCCGACTACAAACACATTAAAGAGCAACAACCTTCCTATTTTAAAAATAAAAAGAATCTTTTATTGTCTGCAATAAAGTGGGTCGCCCATCTGGAAAAAATACGTTTTATATGAATGAGTACGATTTAACGTTTTTTTCCCGTCTTATACAAATAAAAGCGTATTTTTCTATGAATGCGTGTCCGTTTCTATTTACAAATGACCATTCTTACGTGTATTTATAAACATACATTCTGTGCCAGGTCCGTAATGTCATTTTTTTATCTAAAAAACAACATAGAAAATTAAATTTTTAATTTCTTCGTTATTGCGGTATATTTGGGCATGTTTCTGTTCGGACTTTACATACCTGCTACTCCGTCTTTTTATTTCTGGAACACCTGTATAATAAATTTTTAAAGCCTCAGACGCTCTTATATCTACGCCGATGAAAATAGGATATTTACGAGTTAAGTGGACTTTTTTGTGTTGTTTTCCCGTCAAGATGTGAGTCAATAACAGATGTTGCAGTTCACCATATGAATATGCTATTCAGTAAATGTGTGTTGTTTACATTATTTCTTTGCCCCATTGTAACTCCGTCGTAGTTTAGACCGGAGACGTCCGCCTCCTAGTTATCATCTAAGCATGGGATGTTACGCAGTTTTTGGGTGCTCATATTGCAATCGGAAAATTAAGGGAACTAGTATACAATATTTTAGTTTCCTGAAAGATGTGGAATTGGCAAATAAATGGATAAGAGCCTGTCGGTCAAAAGATAAGTTAATAAATATATATAATAAATTTAAAAATATAGAAGTGTTCAATGCTGTCAAATAATTTTAATCCAAATTTGTTGTATTACAATTCGACAATAAAATTTCGGGCAAGAGGGCTTTTTCAAAAAAAAATATTTTTATAGTTCCTGGTCTGGAAAAGTTCTTTCAACATGTGTGTCTTTCGGGGCCCACACAACAAATTCACAGAAATCCCTTTTTGTTACATGAAGTTGCCCCTGTACCTCGTGATAATAATCGTGCTTTTTAAACAGGTACGTTATGATTATAAATGTATTTAGAACTTAATTTTCAATACCTTTTGTATAAAAAAAATTTCAAAATTCGGACCGGAAGTAATACTTTTACTCGTAGCGAATAACGATTTTTGCAAATATGTCGTAAATTATGCATTCTATACGAGGTAAGATCAGTAAGTACCCGTGTTTGAAGACAGGTGGCGCTGCTGAGGGAAGTTGGCATTACCGTCGTGTACTACCATCTGTCAGACAACACCATAATAAATTTCAGACTGATTCATAGGTTAGTTTTTATTTGGCAGCCAATTGTATCACACGTGTTTCGTGTTTCTCGATAAAATGGAAAAAGAGCAATATCGATCCGTAATTCGCTTTTTATTTTTGGATGGAAAAACATGCGAAGAAATAAAAGCGAAGTTGGATGCTGTCTGTAGGGACCCTTCACCATCTATGACAACCGTAAGATATTGGTTCAACGAATTTGAACGTGGTCGTACATCTGTTTTTGATGAGGAGCACCCAGGCCGCCCGGCAGACGTGGTTACCGAGGAAATCGTTGAAAAGGTCCACGACATGATTCTCGCTGATCGCCGAACGAAAGTGCGCGAAGTAGCAGAGGCCGTAGGCGTGTCGTACGGAACGGCAATTAATATTTTACATGATAAGTTATCGGTGAGAAAGGTGTCGGCCCGATGGGTGCCGCGATTGCTTACGGTGGACAACAAGCGGATACGGTTGTCAATGTCGAAGCAGTGTTTGGACCTCTTTAAGAGAAATTCGCAGGAGTTTTTGCGTCGAGTCGTCACCGTCGATGAAACCTGCATCCATTATTATACGCCAGAGTCCAAGCAACAGTCAAAACAATGGATTTTTCGGGGTGAATCTGCTCCGAAGAAGGCAAAGACGGTCCCATCGGCCGGAAAGGTCATGGCCACGATTTTTTGGGATCCAACGCAATAATCCTCATGGACTTTTTGCAGAAAGGAAGAACGGTCACGGGGCAGTACTACAGTGAATTATTGGACCGATTCGATATAAAATTGAAGGAGACACGGCCCCATTTGGCTAAGAAAAAAGTGCTGTTTCACCACGATAATGCACCAGCATTATTAGAGCTACATTTGAAATAATTTTTGTATAAAAGAAATTTCAAAATTCGGACAGGAAGTAACACTTTTACTCTTAGCGAGTAGCAATTTCTTTCGAGTATCTCGCCAATTATGCATTCTATAAAGATTTGTTAAGAGAATAGAAGTACTTATAATAGGATTTTGAATAATTTATATATAAAAAAATTCTTAAAATTTGGCTTATTTTTCTAAGAAGATAAGACTATCGAAGATAGTTTCTTCCCTTAGTCGAGTATATTTTATCCATGCTATTCCTGTCTGTTTTATCACAACAGAACTGAACTCACAAATGCGAAAACTTTAAATTGATAATTTGTACATCAGGTGCGTGACAATTTTGAATCAAGACATGTGGTCACGACCGATCATCGTGATCTCGCGCGTGCGGGATGGGTAGTGGTGAGGGGAGTGAAGGGACGGAAAAATTATGAAAATATGCGTTTCGAACGTTAATATTCAAGGTAGAAAAACAATAAAAATACTAAAGTACATAAAAATTAACTCTGCAACATCGCCCTTTCTCGAATTTTCTTTTTGTCTGTTTTTTTGGAAGGTATTAAATATATTTTTTTTATAGAATAAAATATTACGAGTTTTTTATATAATATAAAAAAAGTAAAACGTTGTATCATTTCTAAATACACTTATCTATATATACAATCAATGAAATTCATAATATATTGTATAGTTTTTGAAAAAAAACGGGAACTAAAATCAGCGCCATCTCTCGTATCCGAAAAACATTAAATGCATTTCACCTTTCGCCTTAACGTCAACACAATGTCCTACTATATAAGGAATTTATAACTTATCGCTTTTACCCAACAATCGCACTAATTTTTACGAACGAAGCAAACGACGGCAGACAGATATGTAGACAACTGCAACGACGCCATAGAATAATAAGAAGAATGATGCCGACTGCCGAATTAAGTTAAGGCGGGAATGAATCTTATTGGTGGTAATCATGAAGTTCGTTTCAGGCGCACACTTGTGTTGTATCAACTAGACAATTTAAAAGTTTATACCCATGTTTATTTTAGATAGTTATTCATGAGTTCATCACTGGTTATTTCTAAAGATAAATCAAATAAATTCACAGCGTAAAATCCAAAATTGGTTACTGAGATGTGTGTTTTGAGGTTCTTTTAAGTTAATGAAATCATACGCTTATGTCAAAATGAATGATTAACTAATTTTGTCTTTGCAGTTACAGAAATTATTTTTAATCTATGACAGACCATGTTTCCACCTTTATGCCTGTAAAACATCATTTAAAATTTATGTAAGACATGAAGCCTTTTTTATATTAAACAAGACGTCGTTGGTACCTATGTGTAAATAACGTCATCAAAATGACATCATTTTTTAAAGATAATTTAGACGTCAACAACACGTCAAATTTTGCTCATATGACGTCAATAACCTTAAATCACCAAAAAATGACGTCAAATAAACGAGACTCTGCTAGCTGGGGTTGCTCTACCTACAACGTTGTCAAATATCATTTTCGTAAAAGTACGTTAATGAAGAAATGTTAAAAACAAACTTTTAAATAAAAACGAAAACGTTTACGAAATAATACTAGTAAAAATCATTTCTTAAACTAAATTGCAGTTATCTCTATTTATAGTTATAGAAGAGGAAGGCTTAGTTACGCACTAAAAGTCTGAACTTCAAGAACCCCGTGATAACAAACAAAGCATGATACGACACTTTAACATTAAGATTTTTTATTCAGAACCGAACCAAGAATATATGCACACGTATATACTACATATAATATAGTTGAGTCGCTCTCGCAACCGACATGCGCCATTAAATTAAAATGGCGTCAAATTTGAGATGTTGCAAAATTTTACCTGTCAAGTAATATAACCTACAAAAGCTATTTCTGAACTGTCATAAATAATAATATTCATACACCTTTTGACAATTTTCATAATTATCTATGGATGTTTATTATAATTTTCATCTAAAGATTTTAAATTTGTCTTCAATGCTTGCTCCTAAACAATATAGCCAAATGTTATATAAAATTTAGGTGTAGAAAAAATAATATTTAATAGCTTTACTTATAATTTTAATTAGTAACTGGTTTTCATGTACAAGCATTTTACTATGGGAAGGTATATATCCTGAAGTATTAATTAATTAGTTTAATTATATTGTTTTGAAATTGATCCCGCCGATTGAAATTTGTAGTGGTATTGAATCGTTGTCTTTAGTTCGTACTTGGCCGTGTCTGTTGCCAGAACGACTCGACTATACATATTTGGTTATCCATGTCTTTACGCCCTTGTTTATGTATCTTATAGTCAGGGGCGGCTCTAGCATCTTTGGCGCCCTCCTGCAAATGTCTAGCACTGCGCCCTTCCCTGCTCCCTTCCTTAAGGCTACTGTAACATAAAATAAAGAACAAAATGATGGAATTTTTAAGTAATTTTATTTCTCAATAAACATACATACATTAATATAAACATTTATAACGCCTAAGTTAAAATTAAATAGGAAATTTACCAACTTTGTGTGCATCTATGGAAAAAAAAAAATAGTAATCAATATACATATTAAAATGTTACTCTTACTTTGGCGCTGGCAAATTGATTAATTTTTTTCAGTGTTTATTTGACGGTAAATATCATTTTCAATCGCCATTATTGATAGGCCAACTAGCCGTCCTTGTGATAATTTTGATGGAAGATATGTATTAACAAGTTTTATGTTCGAAAAAGATCCTTCACTATAATAGCAACAATAACTAAGGAAATTTGATCTCTTGTAATTTACGGATATATGGCAGTGAATAATAAAAAAAATGGTGTAAAAAGAAAAACGTGTATCTTAAGTTGTTTGTCAAATTAGAGTACATAAAACAAAGTTTCAAGAATACGTGTTACTTTTCTTAACATCTAAATAATAATCTCTGCTTAAACAAAAGAAGTATAACTTGTTGTCTTAAAGAAATGCGTAGTGCTATTCATGTTGTAAATAAATTTCAAAATTATCAAATTTTTGCAAAGTATTTTATTATTTAAATATGATAATTTGTTTGAATTATACAGAAATTCAAAATACTTATAGTAGAATTACCCAACAGATGCAGTAGCAACCGCGCACGAGAAATGCGTCATACGTAAAATAACGCTTACTATTGGTTCGTTTGCAAGGACGCCCACAATAGAATAAATTTAGTGTTGTGTTTTGACAGTTTCAATTTTGCTTAATATCTGACAAAAAATATTTCTTAATACTACTGTACAATTGCTTTCTTTAGAAATGACCGGTGGGCGTTTAAAAACGCTGCGCGTATCTGTCGATAGTCACATTCTAATTGTATGGATGTCTAGTCTTGAAAACACATTAAATAAATATCTCTACAGAATATTTATATTTGTTTGAATGCTGTTCATTGTATAATTTCTTATTTACATTCCTTTCCTCTACTTCTATATTATTTCTTAAAATATATTATGGATTATAAAACAAACTAGTTTAGCGTCCTAAAATAATTTAAATAACAAGGTGACCATGCATGATTTATCAAATTTATTTTTATTTGCTTAGTACAACAGTTAATATACCCAAATGCTTTTGAAAAATATCCTTAGTTTTATTATTATTACATATACCTTATTTTTAAATTAATTCAAATAAAAAAAAATAATGAGTTTAACACCTTGTCTTGTGGTTTATTAATTAAAGCAATATTTGCCTTTTTACTTTCTTAATCTTCCTCTTGAGATCTGATTAGATTTTGAGTAAAAGACCGGAAGTAGTAGTTTACTTCACTAAAAAAATCAAAATTTACTAATACGTCGTCAACTACTAAGTTTAAACAAATTTCTAAAGAATACAAAAGTACTAAAATGTGAATTTTAGAAAGACTTTTTTGGACATTTCTACCGGAAGAAGGTCTTTCTACCTACCGCGAAAAGCGGTTTTTAGCAAATTTCTTACAAATTATTTATTCTGTACAGACTTATTTAGAATACAAAAATATTTAGGGCCCGAATTGGAACAATTTTTGTATAAAAGAAATTTCAAAATTCGAACCGGAAGTAGCACTCTTGCTTTTATCGAATAGCAGTATTTTGCAAATATTTCGCAAATTATGCATTCTATAGTGTTTTATTAAGAGAATAAAAATATTTTGAGTTGGATTTGCGATAATTTCTGTATAAAAAAATTGTCCGAAATTCGGACCGGAAGATACACTTTTAATCAAAGGTTTATTTTAATTAGACGCAACTTAAAATTTAATTTGGAACAACTCTTGTATACACATTTCGGATGTCACATACGTATAAAAAAGTCGTATGGTGGCCACACCTCATTTTTAGATTATAGCTCTCTAAAAAAATTAAAATATATTCTTAAACAGCAAAATATTGCATTTCGTATTAATTATTACATTATAACATAATTTAAGGTATGTAGTGATATTATAAACTTATTCTTACAAGTTTATAACACAAAATAATACATATATATACATACAAGGTCCCATACTTGAACTTCTGTGTTCAATTTCTCACAAACTCTCAAAACGAAAAGTTTTAATTTAAATTAAAATTAAAGTAGACCGGAGAGGACATTTAATAAATTTGTGAAGAAAATGTGCGGTCACGTCACAATTTTTTTAATGGATTGTTACATTGTAACATGATGAATATCCAGGATGTTCGTGCACATGTAAAAGTATATCATTAGTAGCATCGCATATTTTTTCTACAACTGATTAACCAAAATAAATAGTTCTTTTAAAGAATTATATTCATTAAAGAAATCGCTGCAATCGTAAATATTATATCGTGAAATTAATAATCGTACATCTTTTATCGAAAATTTTATTGAAAGTAAGAATACCTTTGACAAAATTTGATTTATTAAAATTAAAGTCTGGTGTAGTTGGAACTATGCAATTAATGGAAAATCATGTAATAAAATTTAATTAGGATTGTAAAATTAATTTCTCTAACCTTTACCAGAATAAATTAAAACAAAAATTGTAGCAGATATCAAGTTTTATGATATTAATTAATAAATAAATTAAAGAAAATGGATATGTGATTTTGGTCTTATAGTTTGTTTCCTTTTCGCAATAATAAAAACCTTAGCACGACATATAAAATCCATTATCGTTCATATACTCTTGCATTCTTGATTGCATAGAATTTATTAAAGTTTTACATAAGTTTCTTCCTCTGAAATGCTCCCATACAGAAGAAATTTTGTGAGATTTTCCAAAAAACCGCTATTTGATGAGTAGAAGCATTACTTCCGGTCCAAATTTTAAAATTTCTTTTATAGAAAAATTGTTCCAAATGTAGCTCTAATTACTTCTGCACTTATAATACATTTATATAGAATGTATAAAAGACTGCTATTCGATAAGAGTAAAGTCTTACGTTCGGTCCGAATTTTCAAATTTCTTTTATACAAAAGTTGTTCCAATTCGGGCTCCAAATATTTTTGTATTCTAGAAAAATCTGTAAAGAATCAATAATTTGTAAGATACTTGCTAAAAACCGGTTTTTGCTAAGATATGAAGACCTATTTCTGGTAGAAATTTCGATAAAAGTCTTTCTAAAATTCACATTTTAGTACTTTCGTATTCTTTCGAAATTTCTCTGAACTTAGTAGTTGTCGACGTATTAGTAAATTTTGATTTTTTTAGTGAAGTAAACTAATTTTTTAGTGAAGTAAACTAATTCAAAATATCAGTGTTGAGCGGGAAAATATAATTTTTAATAATTCTAAACATTCCCTTATTAGAGAATATAACAATTTTTACTTTTTATAAGAAAAACAGGGATTGTTATAATACCAAATTGTTTCAGTATTATTTTAGTTTTCAGTTAAGCGTTGTTATTATAAATAAAAAGCTTCAACATCTAAAATAAATACAAATCACTCCCAGAAAGAATAACAAGTCCAAAATTCCAAACAACCAAGATTTGAATGAAATAGTGGATATCCCTGTTGAAATAAAAATAAAAGGCTAAAGAATAAAATAAAAGCCAGAAAGATATTGAGGAACATAAAAATGATTTTTTCTAATAAAGTACCTAGCATGAACGTTATCAGACAATAAATTATTATGAATAAACACAAATATTTCAAATATATTGGCTTATAGTATATGGCACATGTAGTTTCTTTTACAAAGCAATTTAATACATATCGTAATACAATCTTTTTCTTTTAATTGTATTTAACATTTAATTATATATAATTTTAAAAACAAGGCATTCAAAATATGTATTTCATTCGTTACTATATATATGACATGTATATATTCGTGCAGATTGTAGAATAAAGTATTTAAAAACTGGGGAAAATATAAACCACTTATAAGATTTACGACGCATGTTTTTTGCTTGTCCCGTTTTGACTCGAACATTAGAATGTTACTATCGTAGAACTTGGGGATCTATTTTCAATTTACACCGGCCATTTCAAAAGAAAGCAATTTTACATTGTTTTTGTAACAAACGTAAGTAAGCGCGTGAAATATAACATCAGAAAATGATTTTGAAATATCTACTTTATAGGCTATAAACTCAATCCTACGTTTAATCACCTGTGGTATCAGTCTGCCCCTTTGCGTAACATTATGGAGAATTCACGTCCTAAGAAGAGACTCTCCAATCATTTTACAGTAGAGGACAAGGAGAGGTTTTTGAATATATACAAAACCTTACAAGAACAGCCAGGTACTTCGAAAGTAGATAACATTGCAACTACAGCAGCAGCTAAATATTAATGTTATTTTTTGAATAATAAAGTCTCATTTTGGTGATTTATATTCAGGAATATCAGAACGTAGTGTTTACAAGATTTTGCAAGAATACAGTGCTGAGCATAAATTTCAATCACCAAAGAAATACCATAGGAAAAAGGCCATACTGGACAACGTTGATGATGTAATGCGAAATAGTATTCGAGGAATTATTCATTCCTTTTTTTTTAAACGAACCTCCAACTGTACAGAAAATTCTTATGGTGATAAATGGAAGAGACGATTTACCAAGCTTTAAAATTTCAACTCTCAGAAAATTAATAAGAGAGCTGAACTTTCGATAAAGTACAATGAAAATGTTTTGTTTCTTTTTATAAATAGTTTTCATTTGTAGTTATCAAAAGAGGAATCGTAATAGTATTCTAAAAGAAAAAAAAATATATTGTTACATGGAGGAGACAATACTTACGTAAAATAAGAAAATATCGTGAAGATGGAACACCGATATAATACTTAGACGCAACATGAGTGAATGCGGGGCTCACAGTAATGAAAATGTGGGCAGACACATCAGTGCTAACTGCGAGACAAGCATTTATAGATGGTTTGTCCCGGGGCCTTAAAAATCCTTCCGGAGAAGGAAAAAGGTAATTATATTACACACAGGTTCTGACGAGGGATTTGAAAGGATGGCTTGCTACTTTTTGGATATAAAAAGACAGGTGATTACCACGAAGACATGAATGCGGAGAGATTTGAAGAGTGGCTTCACCATATTCTGCCCAATTTGAGAGAAAACGCAGTGATTGTTTTGGATAACGCACCATATCATAGTCGCAAAATAAGTAAACCACCTACAGCAAACAACCGCAAAGCTGAAATTCAACAATGGCTTGTAAATCAAAACATACCATATGAAGATGACATGGTGAAGGCAAAATTATTAGCATTAGTTAAAGAAAATGTGACCAGCCTTGTGAAATATGCTGTAGATGAAATAATTGAAGCATCAAATAGAAAGGTATTGCGATACCTCTATACCATTGTGAATTAAATCCGTGAGAGTGGTATTTGATGCTGTTTTATTTAATATGCTCTTTTTGTAAATCACTGCTTTCTTATACTTTATTTTTCATATGTAAATTCATCTATTGATGAATGAATAAACACATTTTCTTTGTATCATGTAAGTAATCATAGAAACTTAAAATATATTTTCTCCTAATAGTGTATATATTGCATTAAAAATTTCCGAACCTGTCGTTTTCTTAATTTCTTCCCATTTCCCCCATTTACAAGCGAATTGGACAAAAAATAAAAATTAAATTACTACTGTATATTGATTAAATGTGCATTTATTTAGAAGAATATTATTCTTTGATTTCACCACTTTAGCTACTTTAAGCTTGCTTTTAATAAATTGTTATACAAATGCCATTTTATACAGAATATTAAACAAAGTTGTTTATTATAATGTTCACATAAAACTAAAGAGAGGACGGCTCTTGTATTTTATTTTATTTTCATTTCGATTATACGTAAAATAATCTAAAGTAATAAAAAATATTAGTAACTAGTTGCTTAAACAGAGCTTATATTACGTACATTGCATTAATTTTCGTCTGTTATAATTACATTTATATAGGATAATGTGTAAAATCTTTTCATCGAAATATGGGGTTAGAACTACATATTTGTTTATAACGTCTATCAAAACATTTAGGTTAAGGCTCTGCGTTAAGCGTTGTAAATTTGCCTTTTTAAGCTATTACGTCAGTGCAATGTTGCTACTGCATCTGTTCGGTAATTCTACTATAGTATGTGTTACTATATTTTTCTTCTGATGCGTTAATTGTTGTATCTAAAAGTACGTTGTAAAAATATATCTTAAATAAATCTCGTGGATTTTGTAGTGTTTCATCTTCAAATTCATAATCGACTTATCGTTAGTTACAAAACTTTCACTACGATAGGGTGGCTGGTATTTATGGCTGTTATTGAAGACTAGGTTGCTGATTGAAGAAAATCTGCTTATTTTAATTTAAAATTATCTTCAAATTTACCAAGCTATTTCAACTGACTGTATTAAATATTTGTTTGAATATTATGTATTTTTTTTAAATCATGTGATAATAGATGCTACGATTATTAATCCATGTAAATTTGGCCACTGTGAACATTGTGTAGCATATTATGGTGACTATTGCATTGAGTGTGAAATGCATATCTTAAACAAACATGCTTTGAATAATACAGATAATATGGTGCACGAGTGTATATAACAAAAGATATTTTAGAAATTCGAGCATGCTTTGGGAAAAGTGGAGCATACGTTTTAAGAATTATTCCTGCGGGTGAAAAACTTAGTCCTTTCACTCGGGACTCAACATAACAGAATGTCCCTGGGAAATGAAAAGGGACAAATTTGTATATGAAAAAAATAAATTATGGCCGATATCCGTGTACGTTTCATATACTATTGTATGTTGTGTGGGTTTTAATTTACTGCCTAGTTTTTTCACTAAAACCAGTGAAATACTATTACTATTGCGTTATTAGGGTAAATTATAATGTATTCAGATAAATGTAAAATTGTACATGCGCTAGAGCAAAGGCCGTTGGTTAACAATGCCAAATTTACAGAAAATATTTTGTTCATATCAGTTATCAAAGCATAGGAGAGAATGTCCTATATTTTCTCGGCTAGTTGACTTTTCGTTGAAGTATTTTGAAAGAATTTAGAACAATATGGAACAGCCATCAGAATTTCAGAAAAGGGGCTAACTTCACACTTTCGAATTTATTTATTTTTCAACAGGTTTTGATGTATGAAAGATACGGTATTGATGTGTTAGAAGAGTGTTTAGAACAAATCTAAAACAACCTGGACCAACAGTCAGAATGTTAATCATCGCAAAAATGAAACTGACTTTATACTTTTGGATTTCGTTTTTTCCTAGTTTTTACACCAATTTTGAATTTTTTTTAAATACTTTGGAACAATTTAGAACAACCATCAGAATTTCGACCTTCAGGTAATGTCAGATTGGAAAAATCTCGTTTATGTCATTATTTTGGCCAATTTTAATTATTTTTAATACTTGGGAATCATTTACAAGAAACAACTCAGATTTAGATTTTCGAAAAAAAGTGGGCTAATTTTCCACTTCTAAAGGTTAATAAATCGGTGATCCTGCACGGTCAATCTTATTTGCTCTCAATGTATAAGATATTCTTTTTATTTATTTGATTTTGTTACTTCCTATCAATCCACCTTTAATGCGTATCATTTTAAAAACGTCCGTGAATGGTTTTGGCTGTTGGACAATAAAATTAACTACACTTAACTTTTCAAAATTTGCCACCATTTAATTTAGCGAATATTATAAGAGATAAGTTCCTTATAATGTCAAGGTTAGTAAAATGATAGCTAATATAAGAATGCCTTGCTACCAGTATTTTAATACATTCTTGTCTGGGCGGGGTTCATCGTATTTCTATGTACACTCATTTGGAACATGTTGACGTAAAAGCCAGTATATACCACACCTCCTTTTTCAGGAAGATTGCAAGAGAAGAAACCTTTGTACATGTGCCCAAAATTAATCCCTGCCGTGACTTATCCAGATTTTCGCCTCGATGTGTTTCCTATTTTGTAGTGATCCACCGTACAGAATGCTTTACTTAACTCACAGCATGTTATTTCTACTTGTTTTGTTATCGAATGCTTGGACTATACGTTCGACGACAGCTTGCAGCCCAATTGATTTTCTGTAAAATAATTATTTTTCTCCGAGTATTGTTGAAATCTTCCTGGTATGGTGCTTTCGATGATCTTTAAGAAAGTCCGAAAGTTGTCTATCTACCTATACCCCAGTGGTTTATTTTTAATTGAGTCGCTCGCAATCCTAATGAATTCCTTTAAATGTCTTCTTTTTTTATGGTTTTCTAAAGAACATTTGTTGTATGTTCTATATTGACATATGCCATATTTGTATTTAAATTCTTTCAAATATACTGATTTTATATGGCGTTCTAAAATGTGTTTGCCATTTGTCTTAAATTTACAACTATCACATTTAAATTTAAATTCTTTCAAATGTATTGATTTTATATGGTTTCAAAATGTTGTTTCATGTTTGTTTTAAATTCACATTTGTCACATTTATATTTAAATTCTTTCAAATGTAATGATTTTATATGGTTTTCTAAACAGTGTTTGTAGTTTGTTTTAAATTCATAATTGTCACATTTATATTTAAATTCTTTCAAATGTAGTGATTTTATATGGTTTTCTAAACAGTGTTTTAGTTTGTTTTAAATTCACAACTGTCACATTTATACTTAAATTGTTTCAAATGTCTTTTTTACATGGTTTTCTAAATGTTGTTTGTAGTTTGTTTTTAATTCACATTCGTCACAATTATATTTAAATTCTTTCAAATGTACTGATTTTATATGGTTTTCTAAATGGTCTCTGCTATTTGTTTTAAATTCACAATTGTCACATTTATATTTAAATTCTTTCAAATGTACTGATTTTACATGGTTTTCTAAATGGTGTTTGTAATACGTTCTATGTTCACATTTGTCACATTTGTATTTAAATTCTTTCAAATGTACTGATTTTACATGGTTTTCTAAATGGTGTTTGTAATATGTTCTATGTTCACATTTGTCACATTTGTATTTAAATTCTTTCAAATGTACTGATTTTATATGATTTTCTATATGTGGTTTAATATTTGTTTTATATTCACAATTGTCACATTTATATTTAAATTCGTTCAAATGTATTGATTTTATATGGTTTTCAAAACTATGTTTCCCATTCGATTTAAATTCACAATTGTCACATTTAAATTTAAATTCTTTCAAATGTAATGATTTTATATGGTTTTC